>BGPR01009927.1:0-55074 GCA_013235015.1 Araneus ventricosus | reverse complement strand
AATTTAATTTTAACCCTTTGCGGTCGTGGCGGCATCGACCGCAGAGGAATTTTGAACTTATAGCTCTCGAGAATCCGTTCTCAAAGAAAACACCGAAGACATTACAAAAGAAAACATACCTAATTCTATAAAGAATAAAGACATTTCACTCAGGTTTACAGCTCTAGGCTAAATGGAAGAGTTTTCTGCTTTGTTTTTTTACATTTAAGTGCTGGGACTGCGTAATTCCGGTGTAATGCTAAGTCAATGGAATCTTCAAAGCGGAAGTCCAACATCCCAGCAGATAAAATCAAGGTTTTTAATGTAAGTAAACAAACCAGAAAACTCGTCCATAGGGCATATGATAACAAATTATGTTGAATATTGTGAAAAAAATCTTTTAAGGGAATGAATTGAGAAAATTTCGAACTCGATCCCAAAAGGTTAATAATCTAGTTCTTTCTGCTCCTCTAAATTCATCCATAATCTAGTATAACTGACTACTATCAAAAGAAATACCCCAGCACATTAAAGTGTTGACATCCAACCTGCTCTAGAGTCAAGCTTGACTGTTGCGGGAGGTATGGATTGGCAAAGAATCTCATATGCAGTTAAAATGTATTGACATGTATGCCTGTAAATGTATTCATGCCAGAAAGCTTCTTTCCGAACGATATATGAGTAACAAACGGAAGTTTTAAGCGAAACTATTTGTCTGTCTTCTCACGGTAGTAGGTAATAATAACTTTTACATTATTAATCTATTCTTTGTAATTATAACTAAAATTATATTGCATTTTTTTAACCATACGTATATTTAATAACTTAAGAAGCTATACAGTAACGGATTTTGCGACAAAATAAAATGAAATTTAAAAATTATCTTTTTCATTTCTAGCATATATAATTTATCCTTAATCCCATAATGGTGGTACAGGAGGTTTTGGGCGAACAGATGCTCATCATCTAATGGCGAGGAAAACCGTTTTGTTATTAAAGAGTCAATATTGCTTGTTCATAATTCTAAACCCTCTTATTTAACTTATTTCGTGTTTGTAAATGTATAATTTTGCAACTGATTTTTTCACTCTCTTACAGATGTGCTAGTTTTGGAATTTTGCAGACTTGTTTATTCTCGATGAAAATGCGGATTTTAATATTTTCGGAACTTAATTATCAGTTAATGAATTAAATTTTGACTCCATATGCTTGACGCCACATGGTGGCGAATTTGAAAACAATGACACCAGGATTACATTATGAAGAGGAATTATAATTTAAAGACTAAAAAGTAAACAATAAAATATTTCTTCTTGGTACACTAATAAAAGTGTGTTTTTAACACAACTGTGTAACACTCTGTCTAATTGGATGACATCTTCTATTTTGGAAGGATCTTGTCGCATTCATTCAACTAAGAATTCATGGGACAATTGATAAATTTATGGATTCCACCTCATTTTTGTACCGAATTACAAAGTTTATGAATAATTTTATTTGGAAAAAGATTATTAAAAGCACAACTGAAACTTGGACACTACAGATAAGGAGTTAAAAACTGTTTTTATTATATTTGACTTATTTTGTTTATGATGTTGTTATGGTTTTGTTTTGATAAAAAAAAAATGAATGCTTCTAACATTAGGTTGACCAAACTTGGGCTCTGATAATTAAACTAAACATTTTCTCAAACTGCGGATGCCTTTCCAAATTATCAGGATATAATCTTAACTTTATGTTGGAAATTTCTTTACTTCAAACAAATTTGAGAGATAATCTAGAAACTTCTGAAAGTTTCTTCCCATATTGAGGAGTTGTTGACTGCACGAGACAAGTTTCCGACGGGTATGCCCAAGTCAATCCATCACTTAAACGACAGCATTAATAAAAAGCTTGTGACAGCAGAGAACATGCAGTAGCTTTGTTTTATTATCGTTCGTGAGAGTGGGATATCGATAAAAATTTCGTAGTAACTCTTCAGGTAGTCTCTTAATGGTAACATTAAATCCCGGCCAAAATGCAGGTAATTGGTGACTGCCCGTCGAGTTGGGGTAATACGGTTATTTTATTGTCGTGATTTGAGCATGCTTGTGACGTCCCTTAATTTCTAAAAATAAAACTTTTGAAATCTTTAAAGACGCATTCGGGAGTCTGAGGGGCATTCTGCAGATGAGAAGTTCGAGATATGCTGATTGGTAGAATTGTTGTTCAGAGATTGATCGGTAGTTATGTCGTTTTCTTCACCACTTACGCTTACCTCTGGCGAAAGGAGAAAACAAGGTGATTCTAATTAATTCTAATGTTTCCTATTTCTTTTCCTTCTGATCAGTTGTTTCCACAAGAATTGTCTGTGTAAATTTAATTACAGGAGTCTTTGCTCATTAGTAACGGTGGGGAAAATTGTTACTTGTATGTTCTGGATAAACGTAAACAGTAAGATTTCTTGAAATTTGTTCTGTTCAGTCGAGCTCTGGATGGCAAGAATCTTTTTAATAAAATTTATTTTTAATATTTCCATGATATATATATTATAGTAAATCTTCTTAGACTATAATTGTTTGTAAATAAAATCACTTTTCATAAAAACTGGATTAATTTAAAAATCTTTTTTAATAAATTTGCTTTAAAAATACTTTATGCAGTCTTTGACTTAATTTCGCGAACAAAACAAAAATTATTGCATTATATATCGTACCCAATGCATCCATTCATTTTTCACATTTTTGTCTTTTAATGTTTATATTTACTTCTAAAAATTAAGTATTTTTGCAAATTTTTATGCAAAAATGCTTTCGAAATTTGAAGGTTTCAATATCTTAAAATAATTCTCGAATTTAAAAAAAAAGAAGCTGAATTATGTAATTTTTCTGTTTTAAATGGACGAATTGCTAAAACTTGGAGCAATTTTTTTAAAAAACAGGAGTAAATCTTGGCATCTTTCGATGCCATTTGGAGTGAGCATTCTTTCTCTAAAAAATTTTTTTCCCTCTTAAGAGAATTAAGTTACGATTAATAAAAAAAGTTCGCCATTTGACTTCTCTTCCAATTTTTCCATTTTGATTGCATTTTCTTTTATTTTCTAATTTTTTCTTTTATGTGTTTTAACTATTTTATTATTGGGGAATTTTTGTTTAATTTAGTGATTAGTTGGTTAATTATAGTAAAATGTAGTTGTTGCAATAACTGGATGCTGCTGCGTTGGGCGCGCAAAAAGGTGTATTATCATTATTGATTATTTCTTCTGTTTCTTGTATATTTTTTTAGTTTTTCTTTTTTAATGTTTTTTAATTTTCTATTGCAAGAGAATTAAAAAATAAAAATGGAAATTTCTCACAGTTCAGATAGGTTATTCATCTAAATATTTAGCTGCAAATACTCAATTAACGTGCTTGCCATGACAAAAAATAGCTATTATTACATATCCCTCTTGGCACAAGATGCTCTGCAATATTCCTACGATATTTTCACGACATTGTACAGCACCCAGAATATTGTAAGAGCATCGTAGATATATCGTACAATATCTTGCTCTAATAAAGATTCAAAAGATTACAGAAGTAGCCTTGGTGCATTGTCAGCTTTTATACTAAGTTCGCTTACAGAATTGAATCTCACTTTACAGGTCCAAACACGTGGCTCAAGGCGTTTCCGCATGCTGCTGGGAAGATGCAGTCTCCCGTGGACATTAAGACCTCCCTCGTCGTCCAAGACCCTCAACTGTTACAAAGATCCCTATCCTGGACCTACGTTCCTAAGAACTGCAAGTCCTTGCTGAACACGGGCGAAGGGTGGAAAGTCATCGTCGAAGGACAAGATTCCTGTAAGTACTTCACTCGAGAATCGTGGAAAATTTTCTCTTAAATTTGCGAAACTGTTAGAAATGGGTAAAGCAAGATATTTTTTTTTGGGGGGGGTGAAGGCGGGATTTGTCCTTAAAACTCCAACATGACCCGCTGAAGAGTGAAAATGTCAAATATTGCTATTAATTCACTTGACATATCTTTCAGTAATTTCGGCAGTAGGACTACCGAAGCATGTAATATGTATTGGGAAAAGAAACCCGTGGGGGAAAAAAACTTGTGTAAGCTTTTCATTTACAGCCCCGGGGAATATGGGGGACGATTAGTGTATTTTTTAAAAAAATTATCCATGACTACAAAGTTATGTTAGCGGTTTTAAACAAAAGAATTCAATACATTTTTAACTCGATTAAACTTTCTGTACTGGTTTTTTCCTTTTATATATGGAATTTTAATGTAAGGTCATTTAGGTTTAACATCTTATTTCCGAAGAATCTACTAAATGCAAATTTATTCGTCAAATTGTCATTAGCTATATCGCTAGTATTACAGAATGCCTAAAAATCTCGTTCATTTTCAAATCGACAATAATTGGACGCAGGTTCCTGTGGGAAACCCAACAAAATTTTATGGGTTTCGAGTCATTATTGCCGACTGACACGACTGGGTAGATTGTTATGCAAAAGTGAACTAAATGCAATCCATTGCGCAACAAATTGCTTTTAATGCAATAATTATCGAAAAAAACAGCATTATCAATTTTGTAACGTTTTGTGAAAATACCACAACTAAAAACGTGCATTTTGGAATCGGCTTCCTCTCGCATAACTGTGTTCATTTATGGATCTTATTTGAGATTAAAGTTTCGTTAGAGGGCGCCCAAATGAAATTTGAATGTTTGAAGTCTGAAACTGAAAGTATATATTCGATTCAACTTCTATAGCATAAAATATAGTCCGCTCACTACGTTTCATTTAATAAAAAGACTTACTTTACAATTGAGGTAAATTCTGCTATAATGAAATCGGAATAGATGGACCTTTGCATGACTTAATAATGGCAAGCATTTGCTGAAACAAAGAAATTTCGTTTTCACTAAATATTAGCGGACAATTTGGATACTTTTATCCTGCTCAAACGCTTCAATAAAGCAATTTTCGACTTCCTTATTCTTTCTATTTCCATTCATGGTGAAATACGTGTGGTTATTGAAGGAAAAAGAATTAATAAGATCTTCGAAGTTTTAATGCAAAGTTAGAACTCGCAGCTGTATTATTGCAACCGTTATTTAACTGAATTTTAGTTTAAGTGCAGTATTTTTCCTGACGAATAGTTGTTTTCATAACTTATCGTTTCTTCCCCCTTTAAAATATATGTATGGTGCATGTTACTAAATAGTTAACTATTTAACAATAACGGTAAAAAAACTGAACTTAAATCGTTTTATACATCCAAGTCGGGTTTTAGTTTATTGTTCATTTTACAATTACACTTGAGTGCCAATTTAGGTGCATACTCAGAAATACTTCCAAGTTATCAACCCATAATAACTGAAATTAAATAAACCATTCTTCAAATTTGCGGTTTATTGGCTGCTACTTTCATATGGAGGCTCGAATAGATTGTGATTCAAAATAAGAACTTATGCAAGTTCTGGTTAAATGATTCAATTGACGTCAAAGACGGCATTAAACAATCCTTCCCTTCACTTCAAATAATGCTATATTGTTCTCAATTGTTCCGTCATAAACAATAACGGAACATTAAAATCTTCCAACGACATTTGAAATCAACCTTGGACTCGGAGTGGTGTCGAATGTTTTCTATAAGCTATTTTGTCGTTGTATATTTCTTTACACATGATTTTTAAAACCGGAGTATTTTTTTGTAGACAGAAAAGCGTCTGAAGCATAAAATGTCTTTGATATTGGCATTATAAGCGATATTTGTTTTAATTTGTAAAGTTTGTTCAACAGAAAATCAGTAGCAATGAATTTTTCTCGCAGTTTCAAATACTTGTCATTTCCTATAATTTTTGAAGAAACAAAAGAAGGGAGGCGTTTTATTCGAGACCTTTATCATTTCATTTAATTCTGCATACGAATTTTAATCAATCAGTGCTGTTATGGAATTTTGCTAAATAGAAAATATTTTTATATAATGTTTAACGTTAAGTTTTATAAAATTTTTTTCTCCTGAATTTGTCTTTGGCTTTGCGACGCATACAGTCTTCAAAACAAAACCTTCGAATAAATGTGTTTGCCGAAAAATTGGCTAATAATTTTTTCGTCGAAGAAACAGCCTTGTACAAAAACAATTAATGCATTAATATCAGAATTACAATCGAATGGAAAGAATATCCTTTCGTGTTACAAACTTGGGAACATCATCCAAAATTCAGTTTTAATAAATTCTCGATAATCCACAAATAACGGGGAAATATTATATCGAGTTTCCATTTAGCATCATCGACGAATATTAAACTGAAATGGGGTAAAAATATGTAGGATCACTTCATGCATCTTAGATTTATGCATTAATAAACTCGAGCAGAGGGATTTTATTACAAAAATTCATTAATAAACCTGAGGTGGAAGAAATGGTGTCTCGGACGTCATAACTTCGAAAGCGTGAAAATTTGTATTGATACTCAGTCGAACATTGCCATTACTTTCTCGCACACGAAGTATACAAAGAGAAAGTATTGTAATCGTCAAAAGATTCTAACTCGAGATTTTGACGAATCGCCACGTTTTAGACCTCCCTGAATCCGAAAAACACAATTTTGGAATTATGTCTATCTGTGTGAACACGATGACTAGAAAACTATTAGAGCTACGGGGATGAAATTTGGTATGTGATCTTTACACACAATTTGCAGGGTTTCTATAAAATTTTGGACAAAATCCGTGAAATAGGAAGTCTGTATGTCCGTGTTAATGTGAACGCGATAACTCACAAACTTGAATAGCTAGATAGACAAAATTTGGTACAGTTTTATCCTCATGAATGTAGGTCCGTATAAAACTTTGGGCCAAATCCGTCATAGGGTTGACTGTCTGTCGGCCTGTATAGCCGCATACTTGTAAAAAATTATCTCATAAGCTCTTTGTCTTGGATAAATAAAACCTTTTATCACGAATGCTAACATTAATTGTAAATCTGTGCCCAATTTTCATCTCAATCGGTTAAAAAAGTGTTCAAATTACATATTAAATTTTTTAACATTTGAAACGAATCCGTTACTCCACGCGCATTGGAAGCAATATCTGTGCATGATATTCAGCGGCTTCATGA
Source organism: Araneus ventricosus (assembly GCA_013235015.1). Classification (NCBI taxonomy): domain Eukaryota; kingdom Metazoa; phylum Arthropoda; class Arachnida; order Araneae; family Araneidae; genus Araneus; species Araneus ventricosus. The sequence continues at coordinate 47,998 of BGPR01009927.1, read as the reverse complement.
CGAAAGGCTTATGTTTAATGACTCCTTCTTGGCGCTTTTTTCTTCCCTTTTGGCGAATTCTGATCCTGCTCGAATTATTTTATTTCCGTTTGTTTTGTTGTTTTCCCGTGTCCTGGAGAAACTTGTTGCGTTCTGGGAATAGAGCAGATTTGAAATTTTTATCCGAGCGAGGGTGCACGGAACTGACAGGCTATACGAGAGCTTCTGAGAAATGAATATACGAGAAATATTTGGGGAGGCCACACCTACTGGTTATGCATTGTAATGGTGGCATTCACTTACTCCACCTGTATGTGTAATGCGTAAACTTCTGTGTCACAAATTACGTACCAGGTGATACTAAAAGACTAATAATATTCTAAGCTTAATTTTAAATTCACAAATTTTAAAGTAATATAATTTTAAATTCACAAAATAATTATAAATCCACAAATAATGTTTTAATTCACAAATCATCGACAATATTAAAGTTGTTTTTGGTCAATCGAATTGCTGACTTAAATACGCATTCTGGCATTAAATGTCTTAAAATCGCATATCTGGGAAATTAAAAGTTTTGCGTTATACCTTTTATTTGTCATCAGAAATGACAAATAATTTTCTCAACCGCACAGTTTCTCATTATACAACCTATTTTTCATGAAAATAACGAAACTTTTCCAAATCGCAAATGAAGTTGATCCTAACCAAGATTTCGAAATGACTTTCAAAATTCTCGCGATTTGAGGATTAATGGCTTAATATATGTTTGAGGATATATTTCGAAGCTTCGCATTTTCTTTACTCTTGCCTTTTAAAGGTTAATTTCTGAAGATAAACTTCAGTGAAAGTTTCAGAAAATTAAAGTTTTTAAGCATTACGAAAGATTTTATTTTTTTTTAACGTAAAGTTTTTAATTTGAAATGTCGGATATAATTAAAGAAAACTTGATGATGCGTGACTACGATTCAGAAACATGTAAACACTAAAATAATTTCTTTCCATCAGCATAATGCAAAACCAGCACTAAAAATGTGGATTTCGACTAATTTGTTTTATATCAAGAATACTTCAGATCTTATTAACTTGTCAAATAATTGCGAATACCTACTTAACAAAAAAAAGAGGGTTTTTTAGGGAGATTAACGACTTTATGCAAATAATCAGCTAATTCATTTTTAATGAATAGGTTTCTAATACAGTTTTGAAATCGAGAATTTTTATCGTTGCTTTTCGTGCAGTATACCTGTTGATTGTCTATACGAGGATGAATATCAAATAGGCAAAGTGCCTCGAGGTCCGCAAATTTGGGGGGGGGGGCAGAACTAGGGAATTTTTTGCATTATTTTCAGGGTAATTTACTTTCATCTAACTTACAACAAGTTGTGTGCATTCGGAGTTATTCAAATCATAATCAACTAATTTTTGAATTTCGGAACATCATTCTTGGAAATTTTTTTTTCGTTTCCAAATTCGCATGCTGATCAGTGTTTTTTGCTTTTGCAGTTGTATGACCGACTCGCAAATCGACATGCCAGACAAACTTTGTTTTAGAGTATTTAAACTGTGTCAAATGTTTTTGTACCATTTTGTTAAAAATTACTTTTAAATCAAATTTTCACAGGCAACATACTGACCCCAACTTTCTTGAAGGGCACTCGCGATTAAATGTTTTCTAATTTTAATTTGTCAGAATATTTGTTACTTGAAGACGGTTTTGCTTAAATAGATATTAAATAAAAATAAAAAAAATATATGATTTTGTAAGTTGAGAAGGGGCCCCCAGAACTTGCATCGTTTAAGGGCCCCTACTGGGTTTAATACGGACATGCGTCTAAATCGGAAATGATTAATGATTTAAGTCGGTTGGTAGCAAGTATGGCTAATATAAAAACCTCAATAAAAGACCACTTAGTTATATTTTTAATATATTTTAGTTGTGTATTGAAAGAAGTATATTTTCGCCGTAGGTCTAACCGGAGGACCCCTGGAACATTCATATCAATTGGTGCAATTTCACTGTCATTGGGGTAAGTGCTGCAATTCTGGCTCTGAACATACAGTTGACGGAAAAGGATATGCTGGAGAGGTGAGTATGTGATTTGACTATTCTCGCCAAAACATTTTAGGTCGATTCCTTAAAGGAATTCCAGGATTTTTGTCAGGGTGGGGCTGAGGGGTCATAAAAATTTCGTATCGTCGTGACGTCTCCGAATTTTCTAATATCAATTCGTGTATCGGGTGCTTCAAATCAAAATTCATATCGGGTAATAAAAATACAATGAAACTAACCAAATGTTTTGGACCGCGTCAACGCTACGAGTAGAATGACTACAAAATCGGGAAAGTTTTCGGGCCTGTCAAAACCAGAAAACAATGTTGTCGCGCTTTTTTTTTCAATTCTTTGGGGTAAACTGCAGCCCCATACCCTCCCTCTCCACACACACTGGATTTTCCCACTGAATACTACCTATTACAATGGTTCTCGTAACACGACTTCGGTAATATTTCTGTACATCATCGTTCCTAGAACGATAACTAGAGTAATTTTTGATTCGAGCGGGCGAGTGATATGTTGGAGGGAAGGTGAAAATCGCGGTCGAGCTCGTAGATGGGGTATCAAACTCAAATGGGGTGGAAATGGTGGGAGATGGAAATTTTCATTTCTCTGCAACTTTCTTACGATTGCAGAAAGATAATTCAAATGAGACAAATTGTTGTCTCATCATTACGAACAACTTTTGTATTGAAAGTTATTCGCGATTACTGCAATTACAGTAGTCTCCCTACAACGAAGTCTCTCTACAGCGAATTTCTCCCTATGCCGAAATTTTTAAACGGAATGTTAAATAGCATTCAAAATATTCTCCATATAACGAAGTGGTTGTCTCCCTATAACGAATTTTTTTAGAGGTTTATCTTTTCGATTTTTGTCATTTTTGAAGAAAGTTGATAACTTCTGTGCTACCAATTTGCTCACACGTGCTTGTTTCTGGAACCACTCACTCTTAAAATGTGAAATTTTCTGAAAATTTAACATCACAAAATGCAAAGAAATGTAAAATAACGGAATTTTTCAAGTAAAATAAACGTAAGTACATACTAGTACAAATTATTCTCTAAATTGGTGAATTGTCTTAACTTTTTAGCATTTTATTTATACAATAAAAATTAGTATAATTTTAACAAATTTAGAATATATATTACTTCATTTTTAATTGAAAATCATAATTAAATACATTTGAACTTACCGCACCTATTGAAAAGTTTGGAACATTTACTTAAATAACTGCAAAAATCTCTAATCTCCGTATAACGAAATTTTCTCTATAGCGAATTTTTCAACTGGAACCAAGCGATTTCGTTATAGGGAGACTCCACTGTACTTAGAAGTTGGGTGCTCAAAACTGATTTTCAACCCTAATTTCGACAGCCTTGAACATTATTCATGTGACACCTCGTGGGAATGCTCTCGCCAGTCGCATTCTCTTCTACACTCTTTCACACGCATAATTTCAACTCTTATGAAAAAAAAAAATTAGAGATGGAAATGGCGGAGGAGGATGAAATTTTCTTTGCATCTTCGGACAAAAGGAATGTACCTTCGCCTTCCTGTTTGCCGACAGGGGATTTTGTCTTTATACTCTATCTTAAACTTAGTTGGATGCATCAAAGTACTAACTCTGCTGACAAGAAGAGGGTCGCGGTGGCCTAGTAGTAAGGTCTCGGCTTAGGGCCGGAGGATTCCAGGTTCGAAACCTGATTCCACTGAAGATCCGCCGTGTATGTGGACCTGTTGTACATTAAATCATAGGTAGTGGGCCAAACGTCCTCATGCGGGAGTTTGTAGAGGGGGTGCCGACTTCGTCATCTGACTGCGGGTTAAAATTACGAGGTCCGGCCCAATATAGCCCTCTTGTTGCTTCAAAACGGGACGTTAATATAACTAAACTATTGGCAAGAAAGTAAATTAGTTGCCCGAGTTTGAACACAATCTCCTTCGAAAAACTGTAGCTTATAAACAGGCTCTTGTTCCATAAAAACCCTAAGCAAAGGAAAACAAACATTCGAAATAGTGACGTACACAAATGCAGATTATAGTATTCCTAGAAGCCAGTTTTTGTAAGAGTCCACACGCGGCTGACAATGGAAAGTTTCGCTGTCCTGTTAATGTAGCTAAGAGATAATGTTTCAGTTTAAAAAAATTTCGAATCTTATAGTTACGTTTCAAATTATATATAATTACTAGCTGAAAACCCGGCGTTGCTCGGGATCCATATTTTTTCATATACCGGCCTCCTGTTTTCTTGTTCCTAAAAATATTGTCACTTTCTCCAACAAACGTAAATCTTCTTCGAATCCTTTCTTGTTAAAACATTCAAATACAGCCTTTTTATCACTTTGTATCAGTATGGTTTGAATGAAAATTCGAAAAAGAATGTTTATTTTAAACAATATATAGTTCAATAACTAATACAGCTTCACGATGAACAAATATACTTTTACTGTATGACTTGGTTACTGCGAAGCTGCCAAATAGAATGATTAATAAATCGTATAAAGTCAAAATCGCTCGAGAACAATTCTCACTCGAAAGAATTTCGCTGAAGAAGAATGCTCTGACAAAAAGAATACTTTTAACCTCAGTTAGGGGAATTGACTATAGCGCTTCTTTATACACGACGTTTTTCGTCTCTCCAGAACTACCAACTACATATTGACAGTGGCGTACCGAGGGGAAGTGGTACTCGTGCCCATGCTATGATTGCCCCCCCCCCTTCATCATAAAGAGGCTTAACTTGCGCAAACGGCCCTCTGGACATGGTATTTTTCGACTCCTTATTGTATTTGACTTGAAAAAGCGACTCAAACATATTAACATTTTGTCAACATGGTCAGTGTCGCTGCGTGTGTAAATGGTGCCCAAGGAATATGATTTTTTTTTTTACCCCAGTCGTCATTTGCTTAGCAAATGGTCCTCGGGGCCTGGTGTTATTTTTACGCCCCCTAATCATATTTTGCTTTAAAAACTGGAATAAATGCAGTAATGTCTGTATCCATGGCGCCCCTAAAACTGGCAGCTGCGATATCTATACTTCACTTACTCTCTAGTCACTACCTCTTCACACTGATAAGGATAATTTAAAAGTTTGTGAAATTTAAACGAAACATCGCGTAGTAACTGAACTAACGTCATTGGATGTTTGAGTGCATGTTAAAAGCTACGGAATAAAAACGGAAGTTAAGTGCACGCTACGAAATAACAGTGGAAGTAAGAACCTTGACCAAAATAAAGCAATATTTTCTTAACTTTAACAGTGAACAGAAGTAAATAAAGGATTTTAAGAAACAATAAATTGGTTTAAATACGATTTTATAACAATAAAAGCATTGATACAATTTGAGTTTAAAATGAATTTTGAAACCTAAATTACAGAGAAAAAATTTACAGCAAATTAAATTGGTATCATTTAAAGAATTTTTTGCTCTTCAGGGTGATGTAAAAATTTTCGTACTATAAGTATATCGGAAGTTACTGGCGAAAAACGTCTAAAAATGGCTTAATTTTCTTTTAATTAACTAAAAATCTGATTAGAATTTTAAAATTTTTACGTCGTTAGTTCCTTCTTGTGCTAATTCATCACTGTGTCAAATTTGAGAGTCCAACTGTGTGGGCATGCACAAAGAACCAAAAAACGAACACACAAACATACTCTCCTCTTTTATATATATATATATAGATTAAATTTAGGTGTAATTACATCGTCTCAATATATGGGGAAAAGAATTTTATTTTAAAACTTTGTGAAACAAAAAGGTTTTCAGATTTTAAATCCTAAGAAAATTTCTTCGTTTAATTTGTTTTTTTTCCCCCGAAATATAGAATCTATATCTGTTATTAATTTAAGATCTTGGGTACGGAGACATTCTTATTTGAAGACTTAGTTTAGTGAAGTTGAAATGGCTAAATTTTAAAATTAGAAGGCAAGCCAAAATGAATGCCCTGGTTTGAAAGTTATACTGTACAACAGATAGTAACTGTACTGTTTGAAAAATACATATTTCAGGAGGTAATATATTCAAGTTTCGAATGCAGTCTGCAAGTTAATGTCTATAGTTGATGCAGGTTATTAATACTAGTATTGACAGAGACTGGTTACTGAAGCATTGGCAAGAATTCCATTACAGATTTGATGTATGCTACGTAACACAAGTGACGCATATTGAACATCTATGATGCTATCTCAAAATTTGAATATTGTTACAAAAATCGCCCGTGGTGTACGTGAATGCAATCCAACAACAGGATAATAAAAAATAACGCTTTATTTCACGAATTTTCCATCACAACACGAAGCACAGCTAACAAAACTAAACAGCACTTGTATAAATTAACAACACAAGCAGACAGCTGATCACTAATAAATATCGGTAGCAGCGCTTTCAATAGCCCTTGGCGTATATCAGCTGACCAGCTTGCACAGCGGAGAAAACTCCAAAGAGATTGATTCCCGTTTTCGTAGCTCGGTATTTGTAGTTTATCGACAGGGCATGACGTCACATAGAATTCTCTCGAAGGTTATCCATATCTCCGTTCATAGTAGAGATGGGGACATAATTCTTGTGTTTTCTTGAAGCTTCATTTTGTCGCCAAATCTATCGCTAAGTTTCCAAATGGCAGCCAAGTTTACCGACAAAGGCTGGGTCAATGGCAGCACCCATTAAGAGTCTCTGAAAATCCTTCTTTCCTACCATAAGAGTAACATGGCAAAAAACATAGATTCGTAACAATGTTAGATTTTAAAGTATGCAATTTTTAAACAAAACAGCAACTACTTGCTGCATACAGAAAAGCTTTTGAATCGGGACATTTATTTTCATTCACCTTATGCGTGCTTCCCAGATGTCGACCATCGGATTAAAATATGGATATCTTCTCATTCTGTATTACCTATTTTCATATTCGATCGAGCAATGATGCCTCTAAATCGAAAATATAGCAGCAAAGAACCAAAAGTTTATAAATTAACATTTGTTCCTTCTTCCTCTTCCTTGTTTGAAATAAATCTTCAATTTCATGATAATAGAAGAATGCTTGCGTAATTTTTGTAAATTCAAACATTGTTTATTTGACAGTTGCTTACTTTTGAATTTGACATGCGCTCTTTCAAATGGTTTTTAGAATGGCTACACGTTTCAAAATTTTAGATTGCATAACTTTATACAGCGCAATCTTGGTTTTTAGTTATGTTCACAAGATCTGGATCTTGAGCCATTGTTTTCTCTTGTGCAGCAGCTCTGTTACTTGAATTTATAGTTTGTGAATTTTCTTACGAGAACATTTTTCATTCATTCACTTTCTTCCTTTTTCCCATTTCAATTCATTCGATTTCCTTTTTCAGATTATTCTGATTTCACATTTAAATTTAAAATTAAGTTTGATAAAAATGTATATTTTGAACATGATTTGGAAGATTTAAACATTAGACTACTGTTTTAATGATTTTTTTTATTCTATTGCAGTTGCATCTAGTGCACTGGAACGTAGATTTGTATAATAGCGTAGAAGAAGCTTTAGCATCGCCCAAAGGAGTTGCTGTCATTGGAATATTCTTCCAGGTATACTAAACTTTGCACCGTAAAGCGAAAATTTTTGCAATGTAAATTTGTTCAATTTAAAAAGTGAACCCTACTAATTAGATATTTGACATTGCCATTTCACAGAACTGATTTTTTTTTCCTTCAAAGTATGCCCTCGAAATATTTTTCAAAAGAGAAATATAATTCATTATTAAGGTGGCAACTGCCACCAGTACGGGCGAATGGATCAATGATTTTTTTTACATCATAATACTATGTGCATTAACAGTATATACATAAATGCGTGTTGAGAAAATGACTTTACATTTTAATTCTGTCTTTCGGTTAGTCTAAGTATTCCTAGTATTTCCTCTACATATAAAAGAAGTAAATAAAAAAAACTAAATTTTGTACAGAAGAAATAACAGCCATCTTATTTTTATACAAACACAACTTATCTTTCAGAAACATCTCGACCATTTCCAAAATCAGCTATATCAAATAGACAGTTAAAACTTGTATATGTAACAAAGAACCATTTTTGAATATAATACTTCACTACAATCTTAATAAAACTAACTTTTTTATGTATCGCATAAAAGCCGATCGATCAGGGATAATGCTTCCGTTTATAGAGTCGATGCAGGAATAGGTGATCCCCTCCTAACTCTAACCTTTTTCAAATAAAATTCGTAGGAGCCTATAACTTATTCCAACAACGAAAACGCATCACGACTTTGTTTTGGTGCCCAAAGAGGTAATTAGTCTTTTTCCATATGAAAAAGAAATCGTTATCATCCACTTTCTGGAGCTTCCACAATAATTTTCTGTTCCATTGTAAATGATATGTCACGAAGGTACCGAGAGCTCCCAAAGTGCTTTCAAAAGGATTCTGAAGAAAAATGCACTGCGTTGTAACAAATTTAATGCCTGCTCCTGCATATGGCGTAAAACTTAATCGGATACTAATCGAGAAGTCAATGACTCTTGACTCGTGTATTTGTTGAAAGAGAACAGTTTTGGAAGTTGAAGTACAATATTCAGAACTCTTTCTAATATAGGCGAGAAAATATATTCAATTGCGAAGTTTTGAAACTTCTTAAATTGCACTTTTTTCTTTTCTAAAATGTGAGAATAATAAACATTATAAGAGCTAATACAGAAAACATATTGCTTCCCTTCGAATTCATCGCGAGTATAGAGAACAAGTTTACTATAGAGCAGCCTAATGTTTCATAAAACCATGTTTGTATTGTTTAAATGTTAAATTGCTTCTTAACAGACATTAGTTTCAGTAACATTTTTCCCTTTTGATTCATTCCACTAGGTAGGAAAACATAATGAGGAGTTGATGAAGATAACGGATGTCTTGCATGATATAGCAAACAAGGGAAATGAATGCACTTTGCCCAGAGTGGTAGATCCAGCCGCTTTCATACCAGGTAATTTGTTGCAAAAAGTTTGCACATTTGTGACAAAAATATATAAATATCAACATTCGCTCCCAACTCAAATATTGCTTTTAACATTATAGAATCATTGGCTATTTTCCTCAATATTGGATGCAATATTATATAGCTAACTCGTTCATGGCAATAGAATAAAGTGGCTTATTAAAACCGGGAGGCATGAGACTCTAGGTATTCTTGTTCTGTGAGTGGGCGGCAGAGAGCGGTAATCTAAGCGTTGACTATTCAATAAATGGCGTTCGAATGAATCTTGGGGTGATGAAGCACATCTGTGCATCATCACCAAGCAGTACGAGTTCCCGTGTTTCGACCACATCACTCATTTGTCGACTGCCAATTTAAACGAAAGCCATGTTTCAGAAGTTACGCAATTTTCACTGGAGAACTCGTCGATAAGATTTAAGTCTTATAAGCGAACGATGCGTCATTTCAAATTGCAGATGGAAATTCAGATATTCCCAAGACGAACCACTTTTTTTTTCTCGTAACCAAGCGAGTTTAAGATCTTTGGCACTCATCCGTGTCGAATATCTAGCAAATTCATGAAATAATTTAAAACATCATGAATCAGAAGACTAAGATTATCTTTTGATCTTAACGTTTTATTACGGTGAGTTTATATGAACTCTTATTTTCATTTTTAGCCTTTCTTTCCAGTTGTTAAACGTACCTAATCGCAGGAGGTTTTAGAATTATTGGTGGTGATCGTTTTATTACTTCTTGGCTACGATTTTGCAATAACGCAATTATATGCTTTTAAAAATACTTTGATTATGCTCATTAAGACACACTCGAGGAAATATAACAAAATGATGAATTTTAAATTTTTATTTCAGAGGTTCATGATTACTGGACGTATGAAGGTTCATTGACTACTCCTCCGTGCCATGAAAGCGTCACTTGGGTTATTTTCAAGAAACCCATTGAAGTTTCCGAGGAACAGGTAGGCTGTGATTTATTGAATGAAAAAAATATTCCTGAACGAAGCATGTGATCTTAATCATGACAGTCACTTTTGGAAAAATAGTTGCTTAGACCTTTGCCACGTTTTTATGTAAACAGTTAGCCAGAAAATTATACACGAATTTCAAATGCTTACTTTTCTAAATACAATTGGCTCTTGGTGAAGAATGTAGGTTTATGTAAATGTAACCTCAAACTTGCACGAAATTTTTCGTGAACTGAGTAAAATTGAAGTTCCACTATCTGTCATTCAAATCTATATATATCAAACGCTAAGATACGTGGCACAAAAAAGGTTATTTTGACTTGTATCTCCGAGAGATACGAGGTGTAGGGATTTTTAGCAACAAAGGCTGTTATCCCCTGGTTCAAAAAAATATTCGTACCAGAATTCGTTTCAATCTGCTTAAAAATTAAGTAAAATTGGCATCAGGCGATGGACTAGAAAAATTACCGATCCAATTCGGTCAAGACAAAAAAATGGCGTCCTCCTAGAAGGGCGGCCATATTCTTTCGAGGTTATTTTCTCTTTTTCTGATGGTAACGATCGGGTTGTTTACAAACAAAACCGGTAGCCTCCAAGTTGGGCATAACTTCATAAGCATATAGATCCAGCCCCTATATGTAATGGGTGCAACTGCATTTTAAGTGTTGAGCATATTTTATGTCAATGTAAAGACTTTTATTCCCAAAGACAGGCTCACTTTGGAGCACATATCATTGGTTTAATTGACATCTTGGGGACCAATCCTTGCGTCAATGTTTTTACTTTTTTAAAGGAAGTACAATTTTTTAACTTCATTTAGTTCTCTCAATTACAGCATTTTAAAATTTTTATGTGACTTGAAAACAACGAATGTTTGGCGCAGTATGGCCAAATTGGCCCTTGTGCCATTAAAACCACACCAACCAACCAATCAATCATAAGCATATAGCCTGCAACTATATTCATTCTGGTGAAACGACTTTTTTCTAGAAAAAAGTTTAAGACGGGGTTCACAATATTTCTTGCAATATAATGAAACTTTGGGTGACATGATTAAAAAAAGATCAGTTAGAAATGAAGCAGATTGGCTTAGGCGAGCCAGAGAACATTTAGTTCAACGTCAAAATAGTTTAAGTCAGCGAGCAGGAAACCGTGTTAATTGACAAACTGATGACCATTATGGAACTTACTATTGTGAAGATTGTATTTTTGGTACTTTCCCGTTATATGCACTGCAATGTAACTAAGTCAAAATCAGAAAAGACTCCATTTCAACCCCGTGAGCCCCGATAATACAGTCGGTCGACAGCGCATCAAGCTCGCAACCTAGCGTTGCGAGTTCGATCCTTGAATAAGGAATTTTTTCCTAAATGTTTCCACTCGCTGTCATTACCTCTTCGTTCTCCCATAATTTTCTCATCATATTAGATAGTTTAAATTTATTTTTAATCCTTGAAAATTAAAAAAAATTCCAAAAAAATCTTTGTTTTTCCCAAGACTATGACAAATATAATAGCCCAGATCTGACGTCACCAACAATAAAACTCGCGCCACAGCACTGCGAGACGTTCAACAGCATTATTTCATTGTTAGAGAACCTAAACTTCAGTAATTTTAAATTTAAAAGAGTAATTGGCGTTCTAATTTCAAATTTAATAGCTCTAAAATAGTGAAATAAAATTTTCTATCGATTGATATAACATTTATCTCGCTATGATCAATAGTTCCCGAGAAATTTTAAATTATATTAATCCTATATTTCAAATTAATTTCCGTTTTTTCAATAGAAAGTAGTAAATTACGTCAGTGGTATATCATGCGCGTGATATAGATTGGAAGCCACGATGCATCCGATTATTTATTGCAATCGTGATGATATAATTTGATAATATTTTTTGGCAACGTTTTGACAAGCAGAGAAGTCCTTTGTTTTGATTAGAATTTCGAAAAAGAATTCCTTTGAAATTTTAACTTTTGACTTGCGTTTGACAAGCTAAGAATTTCATGGTTATTGAATTATAATAAAATTGTTAAACAACGAAAAATACTTCACACGCTATGTTGTCTACCAAGAGATTATTTGAATAAAGAAATATGTAAATAAAAAATTATTTCCTGTCATAAAAATGTTTATTTGTTTTCAATGTTAAGCATTTCTCTGGCATATCTATTTAAACACGTCAAATTTGACGGGAAATCTCTCGAATGAAGAGGCAGTATGTACCCGTCATGCCACGACGGGTGATTTTCTAGTTCATTACTGATCTTCATTTGGCACATGCATTAACCAACGGGTAAAATTTCCATTTTCTTCAAGCCATACCTGTCATGTTTACGGGTCATGAGACCTGCGGCCCCGACGATCCGGAACCCCTCTCGTCTATTACGGAGCTACGTAGAATGCGCCAATTTCGCAGAAAATGCATTGTGTGCATACAACGGAGCACAGATGTTCTGGGTTGGATCGGCTAGTAAATTAGAAATCTGATAAAATGAAGATTTATATACTTTTAAATAGTGTTTTCATAATTTACCTATTCAAACGCGCTAGCAAATCAACAATTTTTCCAAAATGAACTGTGACTTTTTTCCTTTCCAATTTTCACCTTAATGTACTTTTGATCAAACATAAGAGTTGAATACTATTATTTAAAATATTTTAATATTGCACTCGCGCAGTTCTCCGGTAATGGATTTAAAGTAATTACATTAGAGTAGTCGGCCTTTCGAATGACCTAGCTGTTTTTGCCTTGGTTCTAATACGAAAGTTGAGACTAGACCTGAAACTCGATCATCTGCGTCTTCCTAAAATGCTTGCGACAGTTCACGAAATATTCAGAGTTTTAGATCTTCAAGTTTGACTTCGGATTGGTCTAATTTTGAATTCAGAAAGTCAAGCAGAAACTTCGCATTGATGGCAGACTTTATACAAATGTTTTGAATAACTTTGTATACAAATTCAAATGGCTATAACTTCATTGTAAACAACGATAGCAAGAGAAATTTGAACACAGTACAGAAGGGAGCTTAAAGTTTTATTTGTGTGCGTAATAATTGCCCTATCTGACTTCCCTTGTTCACACGAGCAACATCCATGCGGTAGTCCATTTCATTGCCATTTTGAGCATTCTCCATTGGCATTTTCGGTTCATTCACTGTTGCACAAAAAGAAGTGTCGTAGACTCTGTCTTAATGCCATTCCAAAAATAAGTAAGAACCAAGAAGTCACATTAGCCTTAGAAAGCCATACGCAGAGCATGTATATGGTTATCGAACGCGTATCGGTAGGTGCGAACAAACTTCACAGCGTCTGGCAAGAAATGGACTGCTGCACCGATATTGCCCGTGTGACCAAGGGAAATCATACAGGGCAATTTTTACATACACGCAAACAAAACATGAAGATTTCTTCTGTACTGTGCTACAATTTTTCTTCCTATCGTTCTTTACAAGAAAATTATAGCATTTGAAATCTGTGCAGTTATTTTGAATAACCCTGCATTCTGTGGATTGACTTCGTGTTACAATAAAACAGCGAAATGAAATCAATATTTCTATTTTTGTTTCTATTCTGTCCCATTTAATTGTTTTTCTTTTTCCAGCTCGAAAAATGTAGAAGTCTGTTTTCATCGACTATAAAGGCGATTGTCAATGGCGAACCAGTTCCTGGAAAAGTCACCCAAAATGTCCGACCAACACAACCTCTCAATGATAGAACTATTAGAGAAGCACCATACTAACCGAACGTGTTCAAGTTACGATAGTTTTATTGTATTGTGATATTGCCACTAGAGAGAAATATATTGATCACTTTAGTGTTTGTATAATTTTTGTTCTATTTTTTATATACAGAGTCGATATTTTTACTGGACTGTAAATAAAAACTTTTGTTTTCTAAAGAAAATCTGCGAATTGAATATTTTTCCGGACTGTTCAATTTTATAAATTTTCATGAATCATTAATGGATTAAACTGGATACACAAAATTCATAAAATCTGTGGAGTGTAAAAATATAAACTCTCAAAGTTTGGAGATAAAGATCTTCGATCTGAATGAGTTAAAACAGTTACGAGTCGATGTTTAAAATTAAGATGAATAAAGATTTAAAATTAATTATTGAGCTTTTTTGAAATCGTTCTGTCTTGCACATTTAAAAATTTATAAAGATTGTTGTTTATCCTCTGTATATGCATGGTTTTAATTCATTTTCTCTTGTAATTTTTTCAGTTTTTATAACAGTAATAAAATCTTCATTTCTGTAAAGTGTCTTTTGTGCATTCTTTCAAGTCCGACACTGCGTAGCGAGATTTCTGCATAACTTTATTTACTTTCTTTTTAAATAAATAATTATTTAATAAGTTATTAATAGATGTTTGGCTAGATGAAGGTTAATTTTAATAAAGAAATTTCAAGTTAATGTAATTAAAAATTGGATCTCTTAAAATAAATTTACTTGTTAAAATAATTAACTTTAGTTAATTAAAATTTAATTAATAGTAAAATTATTTTAAATATTAAAATTATTGATTTTTAATTACATTAACTAATATCTTGAAATAAATTTATTCAATTACTTTCTACGTCCCTTGTTCTCATTTATAAGGATTTAGATGATTGCGGTTGAATATTAAAATAATTCATTTAAAGTTGTAAGTTGAATTAAGTACATATGTAAGAATAAAAATATTATTTATTAATAAAAAGTACTTAAAATGAAATTGTTCTTCTGGTTTATTTCGAGCGAAAGGAAGTCTCCGCACGATAATGTAAACTTTAATAAATCTGCAATTCCCAAAATAATATCTCGGCGAAAATATTTGGTACTGTGATGAAATTAACTACAGAATGAATATTTATGCTAAAAATTGTTCAGCTTTTCATAAGTTTCTCTGAAGCAACGAAGATATAGAACGCTAAAAAAAAGTCTTATAATAGGATAAATGTAACTAATTTTGGCGTTAAAAAATTATACGAGGTTCGAATTTCTGTACTTAAGATTTAGAGTCTTTAGAACTAAATTCAGTGAAAATTTTAGCTAATAAATTTTCAATTTCAGTAGGTTGGAAATTTAAAACAATGGATTTTCGTGACGAAAAGAATGAATATACGATGGATTTTCAATGCAAACATAGGCAGATACTGTCAAAAAGGAAAGAAAGAAATGGTGACATGGAGACATTTGATTGCAAAAGGACAGGGCCGGCCTTGGGAAATGTTGGGCTCTATTACAAACATTTTTGGTTTGCCTTGTTTCCCAGCCAATTTTTCCCCAAACCATAAGAATATATATATAACATGGTTTTGGTGAAGTGTAAAAATGCAATTCCAAAGAAGACAGCAGTCGTTGACGAACGATGAACAGTTTCCTTTATTTAATTTACATGTTTCAGCTGATTTGGGGATAATTTAGAATAATATCAAGCCATACTTCAAGTATTAAGAGACGCAAAGTGCAGTCACCGGCGATAAAGAAAAAGCCACTCCGAAGCCGGCGTCTGGTATGAAGGCTACATGGTTTTAGAAAGGGGAAGTTGCACCATAGCAGCGAGATTAAACAGTAGTTGAAAAAAGGGGATTTTCCCGGAAGACTCGCGACTCGGAAATGAAAGTAGCAGTGCTCTTATTACGATGGAAATAGAAGTAATTTAAATAAGGTATCATTAAAAATAACTTAAAACTGTAATAACTTAATTTAACTTTCTTATTACATATATATGTAGGATATTACCAATAAAGAATAATTTAATCACTTCATAAATTAGATTGTGAGAGCTAGATTAATAATTTTTGCGATAGATGGAGCTAAGAGTCCTGCTCATGACGCGCCACGAGCAGCGCCCTCTTTTTTTCCCTACAAAACCAGCTTGCACGCTCAGAGCAGCGCACCGCAGGCAGCAGACAAGCTCGTTACCCTCTCTCCATGCAACTTTAAATCAGTTTCGGCGCAGTTAAGTCGCCCGATCATCACGTTGTGGTAACTATGTCCCATCCAACTTACCTTATGGCTCTATATCTCTAATACCGTAATTATCTTAACCCGTTAACGTCTATCCCAATCTTAGTCTAGCTCGATAATAACTATGACTTCATGTGAATTAGTAAATCTCTTGTTATCTTTCTTTGTACCTATCTTTCCTCCTGTAAATTATCCCTATAGTATTCAAATAAATGTTTTTGTATTTTAACTTGAAGTCTCCTCGTTCATTTTATGTAATAAAAACCCTTAAATCCGATCTATTTACCCCTTAAAGGTAACCCTTCAGTGGGCATTCTGTTTAATTGAACGGAATCCCACATATATATATATATATGAGATTCAAACCTCTAGTCCGAAATAACGTGACATAATGTTACAGCTTGGTTCGACTGTCTTTATATTATTTTAAAAAACTTACGCAATTATAGCAACGATAACGTGCATACAAAAAAGTTTTCAATATCCCATAACACGTCGAATAACTAAAACAATGAAACATATAGTTGTAAAATGCTTAAAATATTTTTCAGATTAATTACAATTAGAGAAAAATTGTATGTAAATAAGAATGGCTTCGCACAGAAAAACTAATGTTTTTTAACATTCCAAATATTTGCCTAATAAAATATACTTTATGGGGATAAATAAAAATGCCTCTCTAGACTATTAAAAAGTGAAGGAATTTCTTTATACATTACCTTATAAAATACATTTATATTAATGTATTTGATACCATTTTATATACCATTAAATCTTAAAATAAACTTGTTTTTAAGACTGAAATTGTAGTATTTTTCACAAAAATATGAGAATTCAATTTCTAGACAGGTTCTTCATGGAAATATTCCAACACATTTTAATGTTTTTCTTATAAGGGTGACGTTTTTCATTGTATGAATTGCGTGTTACATAATTTTGATAATTTTTTATTTATGAAAAACTATTTGTGGTAAGTTTTCTTTATTTTCCCGACCTCATATCTATAACTAAAGACAGTGCTTGACAGGTTGTCACTGAAGCAACCTAACTATCTTTAAAATTTCAAATCTCGTTCTGCGCTGTTCTAAGATTTTCGCGTTTTTGATGTGTATATGTCAACTACTAAATCAGAAATAAATATTGAAATCAATTTTAAATACTATTGAAGCCATTCAGTGTTTACTTCTTAAAAAGTTCCAATGTATTTTAGATTGTGTACCCGCCCACATAAGTTCGATGATTTCATAGTAAAATTTTCGAATTTATTGTTAGTTTAGTCTTAGAACATGTATTTTTTTTACTCAGATATTTTTATTTTTGCGTCAGTGAAGGAAGAAAGAGAAAATTCTTCCTTGACATAGATTATGTTAAAAAATTAAAATAAATGAAATTATCGGGGCTAATTTTTAGAAATTTTAGATGAATAGAGAGTACAGAAATGATTTAAAGTAGTCTCAAGGTGTACATATTTTTGAAATTCACTTTAGATTTGAAAATTTAATGAGAAAAAGGACATTTAAAATATAGCATAAAAATATGGAAAATATTAAAATGGTCTTTTAAAAATGGTGTCATTTACCTGGCTTGGAATCGGACATAACGAAAAATCTAAAATCAGACAGATAAAGAGCAACATAAGACTTTACGGAACGAAATCCGAAGGCTCACTGAAATTAGATGGCTTAAAGGTCCCAAATGGTTCTCTACAGACCCCGAAAGAAAATAACCCATTTGCCGACCTCGCAATTCTGATATATGTCGCGCTACAATCGAAACTGGACTACTATGCGTTGGTGTGGAATGGAAGTTTGGAGAATGGCGTGACAGTTCAGATGTTCTCGTCATCTGGTCAACATTTAAAATTACTGAGTCAGTTCAAAAACCGCCCTCGAGTAGCTTAAAAACTTGACGTTAATCTAATATAAAACAATTATAATAGGGAGCAGACACAGAATAAGTTCGAAACTCCAGCTTTATTACATTGATGTTCCTTTATCTTGTAATTTCGCTTATTTCTGGTGATAACTTCAGAAACTGTTATATAAATGATTTTCTTTGATGCCCAGTTTACATGCAATAAATAAAAGTGTAAATAATATTATGGCACTTTTTGGGTTCAAAACGTTAAAATGTAATAAAAATTTGAGATTTTAAAAGTATAGCGCTGAAATTGGATAAATTCTGAAAAGAATAATATAAAAACGTATATGTAGAATTAAAATAAGCTCGGTTTTGATGTTTTTCATAAAAATGTCAGATTCTCGCTTTTCTTTATAAATATGGAGAGTTTATACTTATTCTCCGATAGTTTGGGTAGATTCATTCTCTCATTGAAACGAGACTCAAGTGTTCGAAAAACATTCCCCAACAACCCTCCTAAGACTGCGTGTTTATACAAAACAATTTATGGTTTTAGAGGGTTCCAAAAAAAGTTCTCTAGAAACTGTACTGAGATATCCGTCCATCGACTCGCTTCCTTTGATATCCGAGAAAAGTTGGAGTGATCCCCTCCCCAAAACACTCCAGCAAAAAGGATTCTTTGCCATCCCCAACGGGAATTTCATTACAGTAGGGAACGTTTTTCGGGTTCTTAACTTCAGAGACTGTCAGTGAGTTGTGAACAAAAAGCTCAACATAGGTCTGCAAACGAATATTTAGAAACTTGAAAAAAATTCCAAGAACAAGGTTCTAAAACTAAAACGATACTTGATTTTAATTAGAATAAGTTCGAGTATATTCTTTGTAGTACTCTGTCGCGGGGCGCTGTTAGGAGCAATCGATCCAGTCGGCTAAAAGCCGGCCCTGAGTGCCGAATCGCCATCATAAACTGAATATTATCGGAACTACACAACAGAATTAAAAAATTACTGCAATCAGGAGCATAGTTTTACCGAAAGAAAATCTCAATGTTGAAGTCATTTCTCAGATCTTGAGAAACAGATTAAGGGCGCTTTTGGTGGGAGTACTCAGTCAATACTAAAGGTCTCCCTGGTTTTAAAATTAAATAACTCGGTAATGGAGATTGATAGAAGGATGAAACCAACAATATGTTTATTTTGAAAACTGTACAAATCCGATACAGAAATTTCCGAATTAGTTACAAATATTGCCAGCAGATGGCGCTGTACGATGTAATCGTAGTACGAAGTCCAGGGGAAGTTGAACTACAGAGAGCGATTGAAAATTTAATTCCTGGTAGGCACCATCTATATGTTGAGGAAAGTGCACATTTTGAGTAGATTATGACGTGATTGTAAAGATTGTTTGCAATCACATCATAGGGCTATTTATGGCTTCTTTCCAGGGATGTAAAATAACCAGATATTTATTTTTAAGAGTAAATATCCTGGGTATTTATTTTTCAATTAACTCTATTCATAAAAAATACAAGCCTCCTGTGAAATATGATGTTTCTATATAATATAAATATATATAGAATATATATTGAGCATAAGATAAGGTAAAAAAAAAAGACAAACCAGTAACATGAGCTTTTTACAACCTTTTAAATTCTATAAAAACTAAAAAAATTATTCAGGAAAAACAAAAACAGAATATTATGTCATATGGATCTTACACAAAATACGTGGGCTAAATGTCAATCTTTTTTAATTACAACGAGTAAATGCATAATAATGCATTTGCTGCTTTTTAAAAAATGAGAGTTATTTTAGTTAAATTTAAAAAAAAGAAAATGTTGGGTTGGGTTTTGAAATGATAAATAGCTGATACTAGAAACTAAAATGAAAGATACAATTGTTTATAATTCTTTTTGGATTAATTAGTCAAATTACCAGACATTGCTTATGAAAAATTCGCAGTTCAAACAGTTTTTAAAAATGAATATTCTGAAAGTAATAGGCACTCATATTACTTTCAACAAAGGTATTTGATCTTTGTAACAAGGTTTCAGCAACAAGAAATGTGAATTTTTTGTTGCTGAAACTGTTGTATTATTTGACGATGTATTAGACGCAAACAGTTTACTAGTTGGGCGGTGTTCATCTGCATCATGAACATCAATACTTAAATATTCTTGAAACTCCAAATTTCGCGGTAGTTGTCATGGATGGAATTTGATTAAAAGAAAATTCATTATCTATTTTATCCCTTTCGAAACCCTTTTTAAACCAACAGGACCAACTTTCATCGAGTAGTAGAGTCATTGATTAGACAAAAATTCCACCAAAAATCGGTCGTGTGCTCGAGATTGGTGCACATAAAACACATAGTAATACCCCTTAGAAACAGTCGTAAAATAAGCAGTGCCGGAACGCTTTAACATGGGTGACAAAAAATCGCGTTGTTTTAAGGATGTTTTCACGATTTTTTCTCATTTATTTCTTTCGAAAAAACATTACCGGAACGGCGTTCTGGCTCTACAACACCATTGCATAGAAATGTAATGTTTTTCAGCTAATGTGATGGAGAATGTTGGAGAGGAAGTGTGGTCTTAGGCGGGGGTGGCGCCAGAGGGGGGACCGTGGGGACATCCCCCCGTCGAAAAATTTTTGTACAGGGTATTCAAATGTAGTTAAAAAAATAATAAGCTGGCAAAAATTTGAGACCAATTTCATTACACTCGTCGCCCCGTACAGCAGGTCGTGCCCCCTTGTTGGAGAGACCATAAACTCCTGTCGGGCAAATCGCTCCCCCCCGTCGGGCAAACTCCAGCGCCATTCCTGGTCTTAGATGTCGTCCTCTCATTTGATCTCAGCTCAAAAGTTTTAGATCGCCCTAAACTAGCCCTCGTGTAAGCGGCTACAAAATCCAACAGATGAATTATTCTTAAAATTCATTACAGACTATGTAATGTTTTCTGAAGATTCTTGTATATGGAATAAATATTAAAGAAATAGCTTAATATTTATCAGTGGCGGACTGGGTCTAAAATTAGTGATTGCCATGAATAAAGGGGCCCTATCACATCTAGGATGCAATCTTATATATATGTTTTAATTTTATTTATTACAAATACAATAAATTAAAATTAGTAAGTTATTAAAAGCTATTCCTAATCTAAAAGTCTGTTATATATATTAGTAAGTACAGCATACACGTATTATACATGTAATTGGAAGTAAGAAATACCAACTATAAAAAAGAAATTTTACAATAGAAAATAAAATAATTTTGGAAACTGTATATCATACTGTAATTTTGGGACAGTACTGCAATTTTGATAATTTTTTTAACCAAACTGAAAATAAGTGCAAACTATTTATCAATTCCAATTTTTTTAAAGAATACTTCAGATTGTCAAATATTAACAAATCAAAAGTACAGAAGTGTGTTACATGTTGTCCACGTCATTCAGTGGCAAGTCAGTTCACAATGACTGTGCAAATCTGTCAGTAATTAATCTGCATTCAAATCATCTATCAATTGCTTTTCAATAGATTCCAAGTTCTCCTCGGATAATAAATTTCTTTTAGTTTAGGTTTAGGTATATTAACCTCCCGTTTCGAAGCAACACGAGGGCAATTTTAGGGCTGACCTCATAGTTTTCAACCGTGGTCAGAGGACGGGGATAACACCTGAGCTGGCACTCCCTTCCTCCAAACTTCCTCACCACACCAGCGGGAGGTCGTTTGACCCACTCCGTACGAGATAACGCGTGCATCAGACCCACATACACTGTGGATCTTAAGCCTAACTTCGAACCCTTCGGCCCTGAGGCTGAGACCATGCCACTAGGCCACTGCGGTCCCAAGTCTGCCTTGGAGTTAATGTCCAAAGAAACCAATATTTTCTTATCATAACTTTAACAGTGGCAAAAACACGTGAATGAAGGATTTAACGAAACAATAAATTGGTTTGAATTTAATGTTATGATAATAGAAAACATTGTTACAAATTGCGTTTAAAATTAATTTTGAAATGTTAATTGTAATTAGAGAAAAAAAAATTACCGCAATAAAATCAATATCATTAAAAAGACAATTTATTGCTCTTTAAGATGGTGTAAAAATAATTTTCGTGCGATAAATATTTCAGAAGTTATTGGCGAGACCTTACCATTAGGCCACCACAATGAATTTCTTAATAAGGTCTTTATGATCTTTAGCTTCGGAATTTCACAAATATCACTACATCATTCATCTCAGAAAAATGGAACATTTTCAAAGACATCCTTTGGTCCTCAAATTACGGGATATCCCTCTCCCTTGTTACAGTTCTAGCGGCCCGAAGAAGATTTTTTTTTTTTTTTTTTACTTTAGAATATAGGTGATATGAAAATAATGCGAAAAAAAACGCCAAAATCTTGCTTAATTTTTAAGTAACTGAAATTTTAATTTACTTTTTGTGCTTTAAAAAGTTGACAATTATTTTCATCTTTTTGTTTGAAGAGCATGTGTGCCAAATTTCATAAAGATCGAGCAAAACTATAGAATTGTACAAAAAAAATTCTTATAAAATAAATGTAGAAAACTTCTTTTGTTTTATTAAAATGCAGTCCATTTTCATTGTTTCGCCAGTTTTTTTTTGTTTTTGTTTTTGTTTTCCTTTAAGCCCAGTCTTTTCCTTTCTTTCTTCGTTACATCAAATAAATTTAGTTTTTGATAGATTTCTATGTTATTTTGATAAATTTACTTTTTAGTAATGACCTTAAGCTCATTTTCCACTTAAGGCAAGATAATCTTCTTAGAGATTATGTAATTCATTTATTTGTTATGACTAGGTTAAATTTTCACTTTATAATAAGCTTAATAATGCGCAATAATTGATTATAATTATGCAAAAATTTCTTTCTCGGTCTTTTGTAGCAATTCATACTTTCAACTTAACAAAAATTAAATAAGTTGGGGAATTTAAAGTTTTTTAATATAATTAAATTAAGACAATTTATAAGATGGACGAATCGGTTGGTAGCTGAATGTGGCTAGTGTTGAATAGTACAAAAGCATTATAAAAAATAGAGAAATTATAATTTCAGCTTACCTCTAAAAAATATTTTTTTTCTTCCCTTTTGCAAGATATGATACGCATGTCTTATTTACTCTCTTCTGACTAAAAACAGAAATAACGCTTCTCTCACCAATTATTTTCCATGAAAGACAGATCAATAAGACTGAGGCCCCCTTTACTCTTCTAAACGCAAACTCCCCCCAAACACATAGAGAAAAGAGTGAATGTCGTCTTTTCATAGATATTATTTGGTGTCCTAGTTACAGTTTTAGCCTAGAAAACCTTTTCCTACAGGCGAGTTTCCTTGTTTGTCAGATTTATGACAGTAAAATGAAACTACAAAACAGGAAGGAAAAAATTACCTCTTATAGCCATCTCTCACAAGAACCGCACCCTTTCTGCACAAAGAGATGCAATTCCTTCCGTCTTTCCAAAGGCTTCCGAAACCAACAAAAAATCTTAATGAGCATTGTGTCTAGACCTTGCATAGAAGAGGTACCCTGTTCCAACGGCCCGAGGGTTTGTTGGATGGCTGCAACATTCTGAAGAAACATCCGTAAATGATCGGAAGGGCAAAGGAAGTGGACAGAGACCTCAATACAGTTTCTACGGGCAGTTGTAATTGCATATGCGTCTTGGGTCGGTATTCGACCACCCACTGTTCAGCTGCTCGAATTATAACGGCAGTAAATTCCCCAGACGGTTGTGGAAGGCCGAAACATGGACCTTGGGTACAGGGCTATCCCAGATAGAATGTACACTTGCAGTAAGATGAATTTTTCTTGATATTAACTTGTCATGACAAACTTGATGTGGCAACTTTGCAACGAACTTCCTGCAAAGTAACAAAGCATAATCGACCAATCCACTTGCAAAGCAAGTTTGCTGTGAAAATGTCATGACGAACTTCACACCACGATTGCAAAACAATTTCGCACTAAAGATGATAGCACATTTAGAGATAATCTTTGTCTCTGTTTTATAAAAAAAAAACATGCTATTTTTAATAGCATCTCCTAGACCGTCCTTCTTTTTATTAATTGAATAAATCAATGATAATTTGTAAAAAAACTAACTTTTTTATAAAAAAAAATTTTGAAACATTTTCCATCTTTTTATTAAATATAACACTCGCACTTTAAAGAAAACTATATCGCCTTTTTCTTAATGTTGAAATTTTAACGTTTATAAACAAAATTAAACTGAAAAAACAGTCAATGTTTGTTGAAAAATAATAACTTATACATTTTGTCCCATTTTAAAGTAATTACTTTTGAACTCTAATTTCATAATTTATTCTACTATCAAAACGTAGTTATTAGCGAAAATCGCTATCTCTTTGATTTGAAATCATATTCTCAAATCAAAAAATTAATGAAATCAAGAAAATAGTTTAAAATAAATCGTATACGAATCGAATCGAAATATGTATTAGCGAAATCTATCTTCTCCTCTCAGCGTTTAACTAGCCGAATGGTTAGCGCGTCTGCTTCGGAACCGGTAGATCGTGAGTTCTATCCCGGGTTGTGTTCGTACTCTGTTTTTACTACAATTTGCAATGCAAGCTTGCTGCAAGTTCGTCCCATGGTGACTTCGAAGCTTGCGTTAACTTGCTGCAAACTTGTTTCACACTTGCACTCTTGTCGTTTCAAACTTGCTGCAAGCTTGCAGATTTGCAGTGCAAGTCTGCTGCAAACTAAAATTGCTATCTGGGATCATATTCTCAACTCAAAATTTAAAAAAAAATGAAATCAAGAAAACAGTTTAAAATAAATCGTATAGATGAACGATCTATTAGCGCAATCTATCTTCTCCTGCCAGAGTCTAGTTGGCCGAGAGGTTAGAGCGACAGATTTAGGAAGCTGTCGGTCGGGGGTTCTAATGCGAGGTTGTATTCATACTCTGTTTTTGCTATAGTTTGCAATGAGTTTGACGCCGCAAGCTTGTGGCAAATTTGACGCGTGGTGGACTATCTCGTTTGCGTTCACTTGTTTTAAGCTTGCACTCTTGCCTTGTCAACCTTGCCGCAAGATTGCTGCAACTTCACTGCAAACTAAAATCTGGGCTGCTAAATCTAAACTGCTATCTGGGATTTTATTTATTTGCTTTAGAAAATCTTACTATAGAGAAAGAGCTCTTTTTTTCTCTCCCACATTTCCTCGAGGCCCAAATTGTCTTCTGTTTAAGGGGGCCCACATGCCATCGGGCAAGCTGGCAACCTCGCCAGTCCACCATGCTGGGGCGCCATATTGACAAATAAGGAGGCTCACTTGCCATCAGGCAAGCTGGCAACCTGCGCAGTCCGCCACTGATATTCACACATTTTTACTCCATACTGTCGCAAGGAAAATATAAAAACTCCGTCCATGTATCGCAAGCAACAGCTCGCATAAAAACCAATCCCACTACAGGCGCCTATGGGAACGTCTTTTACCACGCCAAGTTGATCATTGTGCCCGCTAGGGTTTCCGTATTTACTTTGATTGGAGCGAAACTGAGTTTTTTCTTCTACGTGTTTTGAAAACCTTCCATCTTTATTTACAAATAACAACTAATAACAAATTATTTTCAACTTTAAGACACCCAAGAAGGAATTCATTCTACTTTAAGTCACACGCATACACACAAAAAAACTGCAAAGAAGAAATATTTTCATCCTTATATAGAAAAACTTTACAAAGCATTTCTCGCCAAAAAAGCGAAATATCGCCAAATATTGGGATCGAAAACACTCCCCATAGGCGTCTATAGTGGGATTGGTTTTTATGCCAACAGCTCGCTTACAAGAATCTTTTTTCTTTTTAATTTTTTTTTTTTTTTTAGATTCTATAGTATTAAAATTAATATTTTATTTTTTAAATTGGTTTTATATCTCAGGATTTATTGAAGGAAGTAAAAATCCCATGTTTCAAATCTGAATTACGACATAGTTTTTCTGCATTTTCTTTTAAATATTTTCTTCTGGGACAGAATTACTTAAAGCCAGCTGAAATAATAAATTTATTAATTACAAGCATCAAAGAATTAATAAAAATTAAAAAATTTTCTGTTTTGATAAATTAAGTGTGGCAACAATCTTTCACTTTAATATCCACTTCTCTTTCTACTTTTCATTAATTTGTTTTGTAAATATGAAAGCAGGTTAACTGTTTGACATTTCCTTCAACGTATTCGATTCTGCTCAAAATTCTATGATGTTCCTATAAATGATTTCGACGATTAAATTTATTATGCCGTTTCATGGCACGAAGGCTTGATTGGTAAGTAAATATTGATAAGAAATATCTTGATCTTATGTCATAATTAGATAAGCACGACTATGAAATGATCAATAAATATGTAATGCCATGTTGAATTAAAATGTTACGTATAAAATTCTGGAATTTTCTTCTCCACACTAAAAATGGATAAATATTTTTATGGTTTTATGATATTTTTTAACGCGTGGCATTATGCTCGATATTCTTGATCTGCTTATTTTTTGCGCTCAGAACTTCCTTTTAATGTGTGAAATGTAAGACAATAATAGTTGATTTTATTACTAATAATTGTTTACTCTGATTGTTATTTTTATAAAATTAAGTTGAAAGGATAATTTAGAACTATTGTAATTTGTCCTTGCACCTTATATCATTTATATCTTTTTGAAAATTTTGATTGCAAAACAACCTAGAAGTCACTTGTAGAAGGGGGGAAAGTGAGTTTGTTACCTTTTAAATTTTTTTTCTACATTTGATGATTCTGAAATTTTTTCCTGTAAAAATAAATAAATAAATATTAGAAAAATTATTTGGAGTTGAATTTTTTTGAAAATATTAATAAATTGAAAAAAAAATGTTTAAAAACATTGTGATCCTTTTCCAAGTTGATAGTATATATATATATATATATTGTTATATGTTTGCGTATTGTGGATGTGAAGGTAAGCAATTTAATTTTATTTTCTCAAATAATGCATTACTCAATTCAGTAATTTGATGAGTTCTTGTTTTTCTAACATCTTTTGACAGGAATCTAAGAAAACATTACTTAAAGATAGCTTTGAAAATAAAATTTTGCTTGTCCATCAAATTAAATTGTAAAATTTTTGCTTCTGCTGAATATTTTTGCAAATTATCTGTTATTTTCAAGTACTTTCTTGTGCATGATTTCAGCCTTTTATCTACTGATTTATCAAATTTTTTTCCAGCAGAATATAATTATCTATTTTTTGTGTTTTTTTTTTTTTTTTTTTTTTTGGGAATTTTGAATAAACTTGGGTCATGGTTTATCATTTTTTACATATCATACAAGGTGTATTTTTGGTTTTTATTGTTAAGGTGTTTATTTGTTTTTTTAATGTGAAATTTTAAAATTTTGTCATAATGTTTAGATGTAAAGAATTAGATATGTTAATCAAACATATAATTTTTCTGTCTTATCAACTTCAGGTAATGTTTATCGAGACAAACTGTTACTCAATTCGTTTCTATTTATTTTCATTTTTAAATATTATAAGTTTAGGTAATTTTAATATCCTATTTTGAAGCTACATAAGACCCACCTTGAGACAGAACTAGGGTTACCATACATCCAGATTTCAAGCTCACATCTGGACTAGTGTCCCAATCTTTAAAATGTCCGGATTTATGCTAGTGAATGCAACAAGAGAGGAACATATTCGAAAAAGCTGACGTCATTCTACCAGTGAAAGAATTTTTTTTTTTGTTTACACTGGTTACAACCTTTATTGATGATCAAGTGGTTGAGCCTCCTTATCCAGGACCCAGTTCAAATTGAAAGTTTTGGCAGTTGAAA
Source organism: Araneus ventricosus (assembly GCA_013235015.1). Classification (NCBI taxonomy): domain Eukaryota; kingdom Metazoa; phylum Arthropoda; class Arachnida; order Araneae; family Araneidae; genus Araneus; species Araneus ventricosus. The sequence continues at coordinate 20,357 of BGPR01009927.1, read as the reverse complement.
ATTAAAAGTTTTGGTAGTTTTATTATAATTCTCTTTTTTGTTGATATAATTTTGAATTACCAAACATTATAATAAAAATTGCATCTTCTTTTCATTCTGATGCTTTTTTTTTTCATTTCCTCAAACTTTGAGTTAGTGTCATGAAAGAGGGTCTTTATAAGCAGCTTTTTACCTTATAAAACTATACCTTGAGTCTCCCCAGTGTGTCCGGATTTCAGCTAAAAAATTTATGGTAATCCTAGACCTCATTTAAGAGGCTACATCAGAGTTCGTACACTACTCTCCAGACTTTGATGTGTCCTCATGAACATGAGGATGTTTGATGTGTGATGGCTGATTAATAGTGCAGCAGGCCCTACATACATGACAAATCTTTATTTGCATAGGGTCTTGAACCTCTGACCTTTAAGTCAAAACCTTGTCACTAAGCCCCATGGCCCTCTTGAAATATTGTAAATAAAGTCAAAATTGCACATTGTTAACATTAATATTAAATTCATTTTTATGTTATTATTATTAAGTCTTATGTATTTTATTTGTAATGTGTGTTAAGACATAATTTTATCAGTATTTTTCTATGTTCTTATAAAATTATGTATTATTGTTTTTCAAAGATAATATTTATTTACCGATGATATATGATAGGTTTAAGAATTTTTTCAGATGTATTAGAATCTCGGTTTTAAAATTTACAATCCCAAATATGTTGTTTTTTTTTAATTACTGAGTGTTATCAAATATTCAAATTTTATAAGATTTATTCTGTTTGCTTATACACTTATTTCTGATGTTTGCTGCTGCTTACTTTAGATATAATGGTACCTATAAGTAAGAAGCAACAGTGGATTTATGTGCCTATTGTCATTAATTCGTAAACATCATTTAACTGGTTAAATACATAAAATCAAAAGGATGTAGGTATATGATTCTGAGTTTCTCAATACTTTTTGTGTCTTCTATTGATGGAATCATTATACACTACTTGCCAGGGTTGTCGATTTTTTTTAAAATTTTTTTTCAAAAAATATCGATTTATTTGATTTAAATCAGATTTTTTTTTATTTTAATGATTTTTTTAAAAACTATATATATATTTAACATTTGTATATTAGACAATAAGTCATAGACTTATATATATATAACAACATACCAGTCATTAAGGTGTACTTTCTTTAAAAAAAAAAAAAATTCAAAAAATTTAATTCAAAAATGTAATAACTATTTAAAAAATATTTGTGAACTAAAATATAACAATAATATACTTTTAAAATATAAGACAATTTTATTAAGGAAAATAGGAACAATATAATAAAAATTGTCATTTCTTGTCTATAGATATATTATTGTATGTTAGAATATTATGGAATTTTACACTCAGCTGTTCATTTGTTTCATTACAAACGCAAGTTTTGAAGATTTCTCTACTCCTAATCTGTTGGACCCAAAACATTAATTAAAAAAAAAATTCTAGATAAAATTTTAAATTCAGGCTTCAAGGTGCATTGAGTCACCATCAGGACTACCTGTGCGCCAAATTTCATGACTGTAAGTGTGATAGATTCGTCTGGACATTGCGCACAAGTTCGCAAACGTTGCCTTTTATAAGTATAGATCATAGTTTGAAATGCACTGTGTAGATGTTTTATATCTTTTGGAGCATTTATATGCATTACTTAATTATCTTACATTGGAACATTATTGCAATATAAAAATTTGTTGTCCCCAACACTATTTAGTTTTCTCCAATATTAAAATGAAACTCACTGCATTTTACTATGTTCTTTCTTTGTGAACATGATCCTTTCACAATATTTATTTTATTTTATAAAAAAAGGAGTCTGTCATACTTTGCATTTTATTTTGTTGCTCATTAGAGATTTATTTAACCCTTTGCTCGAAGTGTGCCAGTTAATGGCACACCTAATTTCACTCGCTTCTCAACCGTTCAATTCAACTATAAATGGAAAATAATAGGTTTAGGATAGGGCTAATAGTACTCCTTTTAGAATGTATATGGCAGCTTTATGAAATTTTGTTTCAGGATAGGAATTATTAGAGATAAAGTTTGGGAAAATTCCTTGACTCGGAGATAAGAAATTTTTTAGTTCTGGACATTTAAAAATTTTAGCAAAATAACTCGAAAATTTTGCTCCAATATTCTTGAAGTTTTAATTTATAATTTTCTGTAAGATTCAACAATAATTTTCGAGTGTATCAAGGTGGCTGTATCTAAGGGGGTTCTCATGAGGAGGTGACCCTTTCAGGTCACCCCCTGGAATGAAGCAAGTTTTTTAAAAAAACATTTTTTTGTAGATTCTATGTCTAGACAATAAACTAAACCCATTCATGATGTTTTCTCATCATATTTCAAAAAAATTATTGCCTTGCGCCGCAAAGGGTTAAAATCTAATTTGCTTGCGTTCTCAAAAATAAAGATATCTTTCTTTAAATATACATTTAAAAATATTTTAAAATCACTATTTAAAGATACAAGAACAATTTTATTTCATTAAAGCAGATTAACTTGATATTTAAAATAAAGTGATTTAAATCAGTGATTTTTTTAAAAAAAATCAGTTGATTTAAATCACCGCAACCCTGCTACTTGCACTTTATAATTTCTATTATTGTAATAAAGTTACAAACTTTCGTCTTAAGAACACAGTACATTCCCATTGCCAACACTTTTCCAGCTGTTAGGTATTAATTATTTTAAATCCAACACCAAATTTGGTGAGTTATTACTTTAAGCCAGATTAAAATATTTAGTACATTTTTATTATCTTGTTTCATATTTCTTTAAGTATTTAAATGTGGCATAAATGATGTAATATGATGTATGCTGAAAAAGCAGATTTAATTTTTATTGCTTGTCACACTTCTCCAGAAGGGTACTATAGTCTGTTAATGATGGCTACATCTTTCCTTTTTCTATTGATTCTCTTTTTTCACTGAAAACTCTTTTTTTTTTACTGATTTCTAAAGATTATTACTCTATTATTTCCATCCCTGAATATTCAATTATTAATGCAATCATAAGTGCATGAAGTTTAAAAAGTCAAGAACCACGTATTTATATTTTCTTATTAGCTTATAATGGAAGTTTTTTGTGCATGGTAATTTCTGTATTTCTTATTTTCTCAGCAGCAGACGAAACAGTAGGACAGTTCAAAGACAGGCATCTGTTTTGAATCCACCAGAACTGGGAGCCGATACCAATAATCGTTGTTGCTGGAACCGATTGTGGTTTGTTCAAGACATATGTGGAATCATCTGTGCAGTTTTAACATGGCTGCTTGTTCTTTATGCAGAATATGTGGTTGTGTTTGTCATCCTACTTCCATCACCCTATCTCTATTACAGTGCTGTCAATTTTGTCATTTTCCAAACACTAGCATTCTTAGCTATAACATCACATCTCAGAACTATGTTCTCTGACCCAGTAAGTATTATATATATTTCATCATTTTAAAATGTAAATATATTATTAAAAATGGTGTATGTTGTTAAAAATAATAATTTACAGTTGCTACTGTCATAAGGATAATTATCATTATATGTGTAAGAATGATAATTACTAAGAAATTTATGAAAGTTATGCATTACTAAGAAATACAAAAAGCTATTGAATTTCTTCTCAGAACAGTTTATAGTTCAATTTATGTTGGAACTTCTTGACCTGCGAGTCACGAATCCCAAATGTGTATACATAGTATAAAAATGTCACAAGAACTTTTAGGGGACCAGATTCTTCAACATTTATGAAAAAAAAACTGCTTAAAAAATTATATTCATGTAAAAAAAATTCATTGATATTTGTTAAATGATTGTTTTAAACCGTATATTAGGGTGTCCCCAAAAAATCAATTTTTAAAAATTTCAGCTCTTACCTTCCAAAAATGTTCTTTCTGTGAATATAAAACACCTTGAATTTTTTCAGAATTAAAAATAATATATTTAGAGGTCCCCCAAGGTCACTGAATTTACATAGCAATGGCCGAAATAGTGTGAAATGCAGTATTTTTTTATTAGCTACATTAAAAACTATTAATATTCAAATGACATTTTTTTTCATTTATCAAAGCTACTTGTATATTGTTTCAGCCAAATTCTGTATTAATTTTGTATTTGCTCTGGGTAGGGAGAAACATAAAATATTACTAAAATCAAGAAAAATATGATTTAGTCAATATTTCTACCTTCTCTATGCACACAAAGTGATTTTAAGTAAACAATCAATTATTTTACAGTTGGTAAATAAAACCAATGAAGATAACATCCACAGTGATAATAACATCTGTAATAAATGAGGAAGGCTGCTCTTCCTCTATGACCATCTGACCCGTTTGTAAAGTCCGCAGTGCTTTCAAAAAGTACTATTCATCGGGAACGGCAACGTCTTTGGCGTGATGCTGCTGAACAATTAAAAAACACAGTTTGTAGCTTCAAAGTCAGTTGTTCGTTGAGCTGGCAAATTGTTATCCGATTTGTCAGCAAAAAGCACAGAAAAGATTGATTGTTATCGTTTAGCAGTACTAGTTTCTTCTTTGCAAGATGGAAGTACTAAGCTTCTTGGCATTCCTAAGTTATTGTCTGGAAGTGGCAAAGCAGCAGCTGTTAAGAGTTGCTACTTTGCTGTTTAAGAGGAATTTTGGAACTGTGAATCCCAAGTAATTGTATGTGTTTTGATAGAACCGCACCTAATAGTGGAAGATTCAATGGAGCATGTACTTTTCTTGAGCAAAAAATAGACAGAAACCTTTTGTGGATAGCAAGTTGGCATCACATGTTTGAGGTTTTACTTTCCGATGCATTCAGGGTATGTTTTGGAAAATCTACTGGGCCTGAAATCTTTTTATTTAAGAGATTTTGAGAAAATTGGTCCAAGCTCAACCACCATGAACCACAAAAGCAATTAATACCTATAATAACAGCATCAGACAGTTTAAAAACTTTTATTTCTCAGCAGCTAAAAATTGCTACAAAACTGCATAGGTATGATTACAAAGAACTTTTAAATCTTGCTTAATGATTGGAGTAGACATTCAATTTACCATTCGGAAACCAGGTGCATTTCGCCGAGCTCGCTGGATGGCAAAAGCTGTTTATTCCTTGAAAATGGAATTATTGTGTAATGGTACTGAAACCAGAATGGCATTAATGGCCAGAGAGTTTCAAGGTATGCAATGATTTAATTGGTTTGTTTTGTGTGTATATTTGCAGGCTTGGTTTACTTGCCGATCTGCTGTTGATGTTCCTCCTAATGATGTTTTACTGATTCAAAGATTATGATGACAAACAATTAAGCGGTAAAGGATTAAAAATGATTTCATGTAATTCCTGGTATTAAAAGTGGAGAACTTGCAATACCGAGCTTGTTTTCAGATCTTGTTCTTGATGAGCAAAAATTAAAGCTAGTTTTGAGCATGAAAAAAGAAAGGAGTTCTTCATATCTATTAGAAAAACTTCCTTTCAAGTTGGAGGATTTGTGTTTCTCATAGTTTCTTTGAAACAGCTAAAATTGAAGATAGTTTCCTCACCATACCAGTTAAAGATTGGCCTGAAACGCCATCCTATAAAAAAGTTGCAATATTTACTAAAAACTTGGCTTGTGTAAATGATGTTGCTGAACAAGCTGTTGCATTGATCAAGGACGTCATTTGTGCAACAAAAAACGAAGAGCAAAAATATTTCTTGTTACAAGTTCTAGATATGCACAGGAAGAACTTCAAGCAGTGTAATTGCCAAACTCTCCCTGAAATGTAGTTGATAAAAGATATGTGAATGTGTAAAAAAATGTGTAAATATGTGATTGTTTGAAAACACTCTTCTTCATTGGTTTTATTTAACAATTATAAAATAATTAATTGTTTATTTAAATTCACTTTGTGTGCATACTGAAGGTAGAAATGCCAATTAAATCATATTTTCCTTGATTTTAGTAATATTTTATGTTTCTCCCTACCCAGAGCAAATACAAAATTAATACAGAAATTGGTTGAAACAACATATAAGTAGCTTTGATAAATGAAAAAAATGTCATTTGAATATTGATAGTTTTTAATGTAGCTAATAAAAAAATACTGCATTTCACACTATTTTGGCCATTGCTATGTAAATTTAGTGATCTTGGGGGAACTCCTAAATACTTTTTTTTAATTCTGAAAATATTCAAGGTGTTTTCTATTCACAGAAAGAACATTTTTAGAGAGTAAAACCTGGCATTTTCAAAAAAAAATTTTTTTTTTTCGCCTCTCCTGGCACACCTTACCGTATATTCATTTCTATTTAACTAAAAGTAATGGTTTGTTTTCTTATATGCTATTGAATGTTGTGGTTATGATAAAACTTTTTGGACAAAAATTGGGTTGTGAGAAGGTTTTCAGTACAGAAAGGTGTCACAGATGTAAAAAGCCCTGATCTATATGAAGTCATTTGATGCCCTGAATTGAAAAGTTTTATTTGGGAATCGGTAGATTTTGTATGGAATTTTTAAAACAATGAATCTTAGATTTATTGTAACTTTATAGTACTGAGATAAATGAATATATCTTAATGATTTCTTTTTGTTAGTTAAAATAGATGTATTTTTTAAAATTAAAATTTAACACTTTTAACAATCGTTTATTCATCTTATTCAAGTTGTATGCCACAAAACCAGAAAAAATTTATAAATTAAATTTGTTCTATGTAATGAGATCCTTCTAAAAACAGACAAGTTTTTATGCATTGTTTTAATTTTGGAACGAAAATAGCTTGAACATCTCGGTTTGATTTTACCCTTTTGTATGCAATGACTTATCTTACCTGTACATTCAGTGACAAATTTTTTATATTTTTATCCCTTCACATGCAGTGACGTGTCTGACCTGTACGTCCAATGAAGGATTTTTTTATATTTAAATCTGTACTTAAGACAAAGTAAAAATTAATTTAAAGTGCAAAAATCACTTGGACATGTTTTAGTACCCTGGGTGTGGGTTGAAATAACGATAAATGTCTCTAATAGAATGTATCATGTAATTACAATGTGAAATAAGTTTGTAGGAAAAGGGTTTAAATATAATTTTAATAATAAAAAAGTTTTAAAAACATACCTTTATTAATGTATTAAAAAGTAGTATTTAAAAAAAAACCATTTTTATTTACTCGTTAGTCTTTAATTTATTATTCATTCTTAAAATTACTATGGGATCTTATGACCAATTTTCTTTCTCAAATTCATTACCTTGTGATGCCACTTAAATGGAATCATATTTCATTAAATTAATCAATTACCTGATAGTAAAATTTTGAAAATATAGTGTATTATCATTGAGAACATGTAAGTGTACGGAATTTTTTAACTCGTCACAGACGAAAGTGAATGAAAAATTGAGTACAAAATTACTTCTTTACAAATATGAAACAAATCAAGTTAAATAAAAGTCTGTAAGAAAAATTAATATATATATATATCTTTTTAATATCCTTTTAGGGTGCTGTACCTCGAGGTAATGCAACCAAAGAAACAATTCAGCAGATGGGCTTATGTGATGGTCAGGTTGTATATAAGTGTCCCAAGTGCTGCTGTATTAAACCAGACAGAGCCCACCACTGTAGTGTATGTCAGAGGTGTATAAAGAAAATGGATCACCACTGTCCTTGGGTTAATAATTGTGTAGGAGAAAAAAATCAGAAGTATTTTGTTTTGTTCACTGTAAGTATTCTTTTGCTGTAACTCAAAAATCTATCAATATGTAATATTGCTATAGTTATAATACTTTAAGAGTTATGTTTTCTGTTACAAAATGCTGTAGTTTTGGCTTTAAATGGTTATTGTTTAGTGTTTCAGAAATAGCATAATGTATTGTTTAAGCTGACTTATAAAATTAGTTTGTAAATAAAATTTAATAAAATTTTGAGGGAAGATCACTTTAAAGAACTTTGTATTATCAAAATTTTTTATTCTCTGAACACTTTAGTAACCCCTTGCAGAAATGTTTTTATCGTTAAAATAGTGGAATTATTTGTTTAATCCTGATTCAATAATGTTACACAGTTGTAAAGTAATATAAAATTAAATATATATTTTTATAAAAATTTGAATGGCTTATCCAATAAGCAATTCCTGATTTTATTTTAAATATTGTAATAAGGCAAGCAAAAAACTATTTACTCTCATTTTCAAATTTCCCTAACCTGTTTCCAATGTATTTTAATTAAATAAGCTTTTATAAAAAAAAAAAAATATTTGAAGTCTTTTGTTTTTGTTAATGTTCATCATAAGAACTAGTATAGCTCATAGAGTGAGAAATTTTGGTTGCCTTGACTATGAGATGAAAAATAGAGTTTGAAATTATTTTCCCCAAAATATAAATTTTGTTTTACTTATAGCTGATTTTTTTTATAGTTTTATATAGCTGTGATATCTTCTCATGCCTTTTTCCTTGCTATCAGTCACTTCATAATGTGTGTTAACAGTGATTGGAACAGTAAGTCAAGATTCTTACTTTCTTATTCTTCTGTTTTATGTTTATTGTAGTATATGTATTTAGTTTCACAATTTTTAGTAAAGCAAAACACAAAATAGGGGAAAAGAAGAAAATTTTAGAAAATTAAAGTATTATTGATCTTTTTCAGAAAGCATTTAATGAGTGTTTTGTGTGCTAATAAAATTCATCAATTATTCAGACAAACATATTAGTTATTAAAATCAGTTACTTGAATAAAAACACATGCATTGCTTAAAGTTAAATTCTACATCATTCTTCATTCTGACATCATAAACTTCATACATTTTTATTTTCATATACGAAGTATACAAAGAGAAAGTATTGTATTCATCAAAAAATTCGAACTCGAGATTTTGATGAATCTCCACATTTTGACCTCCCAAGTCCGAAAAACACAATTTTGGAATTATGTCTGTCTGTGCGTCTGTCTATCTGTGAACATGATAACTCGAAAACTGTTAGAGCTACAGGGACGAAATTTGGTATGTGATCTTTACACATAATTTGTAGGTTTCTATCAAATTTTGGACAAAATCCGTCCACAAGAAGTCTGTCTGCGTTCATGTGAATACTATAACTCAAAAACTTAAATAGCTAGATGGATAAAATTTGGTACACAATTTTATCATCAGGAATGTAGGTCTGCATCAAATTTTGGGCATCATTTTTTTCTTAGTTTCAATTGGTTAAAAAAAAGGCATTCAAATTGCATTTTCATTTTTATTACTATGACGCAAGGCCATTTTGCGCCTTGGCGATACTCTTGACTGTGGCAGGCGCTGAAGGAAACTCATGGATAGTCATTGCATTCTGGGTTACAGTAGGTTCAAATTTTTTATCCACGCTTGGGGGGGGGGGAGGAAATCACATGTCTTTGGGAAGTATACAAGAAAGTTTAGGGGACACCACTCCCACTGGTTTAGAAAACTATTCTGTTTTCTTTTATAAAAATTTCTTTTCAATCTTATGGTTAAATATTACCTTTTTATCTGTTATCATAAAAATTCCTGATAAATTTCAATAGAAATGAAAGCAGTAATCTATTTAAAATTCATTTTAATTTCTTTGTCACAAAAAAATTTATTTAAAAATGTTTTTAGTAAATAAAAAATTACATGTGGTAATAACTTCAAATCCACCTTTGCTTATTTATGTAGGTGATTGTTTCAACTTGGTGATTATGTGAAATTTTGACTATATCTATATAACAGTTTAAATTCCAATACAAAATAAAATGACTGTCAAATCTTCACAGTTTCATGTAAAAAGGTTTTAAATATGAGCTTTATGAAGATGGTTTAAACGCCATACAAGATTTTGTATATACTAACATTTTCTCAAGCTTATTTTGACTTTTATCAGTTATTATCTTGTTTACAGTTATTTTCGAGTTAATGTATGATTGTTATGACTATAGTATAATGGTATGAGTAATGTGTTTATATAACTGACATGACTTTTTTTTTATCAATCTTAGAATGCTCAAGCAAATCTCCCCCTGCTACTGTAATACTTTTGATTTTGCTGATTTTTGAAGCTTTGTTATTTGCAATTTTTACTTGTGTCATGTTTGGAACTCAGGTTCAAGCTATCTGGAATGATGAAACGGTACAGCTTTTAATTTTTTTTTCTGTAGAAAAAGCCCCTTTAATTAAAAAAAAACAGTATGCTTTAAAATTAAGTCAATGCATAAATAATTTTTATTTTCTTAATTGCAGGGCATAGAACAACTAAAAAAGGAATCTGTAAGATGGCAAAAGAGGTCACCATGGCGAAGTCTTCGTTCAGTTTTTGGGCGGTTTTCTTTGGTTTGGTTTTCTCCATTCACTGGGCCTTCATTAAACTTAAATAAACTTGATGGTTACCTACATGCTGTTTAACTGACAATATTTTGGTGCATTGTTGCATCTATATTTTAATTGCTGATGAATATAATTTTTTTTAATAGAAAAGTTACATGTTAACAAATACTGTGTAATTGGAAGAAAGTTAACACTTGGGTAATAAACATTTTGTAATATATAAGGCATTTAATATTCAAAAAGCAAGAAAAAGTAAAATTTGTGAATTGACATTAACTGATTATTAATTGCACCAGTTACGTAAAAGTATGTCTTTTTTGTAGTACATAAATGCCAGATACAGTACAAAATGTGTTAACATTTTAAAATGTTTTCTGCAAATAACGTATACTTTTAATTTTTACCGTCCATTTATATTTTATCTGTTGTCTCTTATTTTCTAACTGATCTTATAGCCATTGTTATTTGTTTTAAAAATTTCAGTTAGTACATTTTTAAATAATTTAATGTACAGTATCTGTATTTTGTACGTTGAAGATAGTTAAAGAATTCTTAATGAGTTCAAAAATATATATATACTTGACAGAATGAATTTCTAAACACTGAATGATTATCACTATGATTTCTATTGAAAAAAAATAAATTCTTTTTTTCTTCCTCTGTTTTCAGATTGAAATTTTAATTTTGTTTTGTGAATTTTGTTAAGTATATTTAAATTCTCAGAATATAGTTTATATAACTGGCATTTAACGAAGTCTGGTTTGAGTCTTCCTCAACCCGATATATTCTCAAGCTTTGCTACATTTGAAAGTTTATACACTAGTGCTTCGCTGGGGTGTGATTGGTTAAGGGGCAGCAGGTATGACTGCCTCAGTTGCCTATTCTTTCGAAGGAAAGCAAAAATACTATTTTAGTGAATTAAAATTTTTATATATGAATAAATAGTGCAGTACCTGCTTGTTCACCATTAATGCTGAAGTTTTTCTCTTGATATTAATCCTTTGTGTTCTAAAAAACAAGTATGAAATAATGTTGATAGAAGTATGAGTACTAAAAATATATTTAGTGAAATGTATTAATGCCTCTTAGAATAGTAAAAATTGTTTTTAAAATACTTTTGTTGAATTTTGTCTGAAGTGTATACAGTACTGATTTTCTAAAGAGTATGCTACTAAATTACTGTCTTAAAATCATATATATATATATATATATATATATATAGGTACAAAAATTTTTTACTCACAAGCTAGCTAAAACTTAAGATGCTTAAAATTGTTTAGAAATCATTGTTTCTCAGAATAATATTTAAAATATAAGGTTCAGAAGATGTATATGGTTTAGTACTTTTATAAATGAGAAGGATATTAATTTTATATAAAAAATAGTTTTGTTAATGATACTGATCAATATAATTTGAAGGTAATGACTTATGAATGTTTTAAAAATATTTTCTTAGTTCCAAAGTAAGGAATAAAACAATTTGTTTTAAATCGAATGTCTGGCTTAATAGATATTTCATTTTACTTTTTTTTGTTATTTTCTTTATTATCGTTTGTAATCATCAAGTTAATTTTGTTATGCAGTTTGCTCATTGAAGTATATTATTATTTCTAAAAAAATGTTCTTATTTTTTATTAATCTTATTTTATTATATTATCCCCACCTCCATTTGATTTGGAAAGAATTCAGAACAAAGCAGCTTTCGCTGCTTAATTTTCATTCCATACCCACCAATGAGGTTATATGAATTGTTATGTAAGTATTTCCATCGCAGTTGTTTATGCCCTGACTTCAGAAAGTGAAAATATTGTCAGTGGCATAGTGAGGGTAAGTGGCACCCACGGCTTAATATGAATGGCTTAACAAGTGTAAACAACACTCAGAATATGGTAGTCTTTTTTTCACCCACCCCATAATTGGCTTCAAAAAGTGACATTAACACACTAATGTTTTATCTCTACGAAAATTCGTGCTCTGGGGTTCTATGCCCCCCCCCCTCTTCCTTTGCTATGCCACTGAGGCACTAAAATAATGAAGTATTTGTTGGTGCGAGATTAAAAAAAGAAAGCTCTTGTAAGCATTTTCATGAGAATTTTCTGAAGATGTTTCTGTGTTTGTTTGTTTTATTTTTGCAATGAATTTATTTTGGTAGTATTTAAATATTTTCTATAACTCAAGTTTTCATTACTGTTATTTAAATGTGTATTGATCTTGCTTTCGGATTTATATTCCAAAAGTTATTTCACTTTGAGATTGTACATTGAGTTGTCTGTTTGAAATCTGCCTCTTTCTGTTTGAGATATTTACTTAAAATTACCTGTAATTTTTGGTTCTAATTTGTTGGTTAATTGATTGTAAAAAAGTCACATGAATATTCATTGAGTTAATTTTAACCATTAAAATGTTTTTATAAGTTTATAATAATTAATAAAGGCTCGTAGGATTTGTTAATCAATTATGTTCTTCAATATGGTGATGCATTTTATAACTAAAGTATAACGTTTTAAATGAAAAAATAGATGTTTTTTAAATAAATTTTTAGTGTTTGTAGATGGATCATTATTTAGATGTCCAATTTATAAATTATCATATTATTTAAATATTTTGTTTTCCACCTAGTTGAAGATTTGTATTGTTATTAAATATAAATTTTACTCGTGAAAAGAAATTTTTAATGGCACCATGCTTCATTTTTGAAAAAAAATTGTTATACAATTTTTCACGCAGGATAACAGGTTATCCTGCGAAATAGTTACAAAACGAACTTGCATTTCTTATTATTTTACATTTAAGAAAATTTGTGATTTTGAAATATTTTATATCAATGTTAAAATTTCTACATGAATGAATTTAATAGATGACAAACCACATTGTATTATATTTGTATGTAGCAGTTGATGAAGTGAGAGTTGAGATTTTGAAGTGATTTTTATGCCTTTGTGTTCTTATCAGTGTTTTAAAAATAAAATCAAAGTATTTTTACAATTTTACCTTTCCTTGAGATTTTAGAATAAAAAAAGTTTCTTGTAGTATCACAATTTAGTTTTAATATTTTTTGTTATATTTTTTGATAAATAACTTGTTACGTATAATATAATTTTGTATGATATTACTCGGTGTTGTATTTTTTGTTTTAAAAGCCAAGCAGTTATTAATTTTTTAAAATGAGATAACCCTCTAGCAAAACAAGTTTCTAGCAAATTGTTGTGTTTTGAAATGTGAAAATTCATTATTGAACTTTGTTTGTAAATTATGTCAAATTTCATTGTAAATATGTGAGTATGGCTTTTGGTAGTAACATTTAGAAAGAAATGTGATGTAACATCACTAAATTATTAATATTGTGACTGATTAGCTACATTATTGTGACTAATATGTTAGTTGCTTCTGAAATTACAGTGAATGTAAAATATCGCTAGATTTTTAAAAATGAAACGTCCAATAAATATTTACTTAAAAAACTTGTCTTTTTTACATTTTGTGTTTTCATTATTCAGCAGATACGAAACCCTGAAAAAAAAAATCATTTAATGTAAATATGCATATTCAAACTGTTAATATTTAAATCTGCACTTGGTCATCAATTTTCTAATGGTATTGTTTTTTTTTTCAATGGGAAAGCTTTATAATTTATTTTGATGCTTATATAAAAATAAACCATATTTCTTTAGTTGTATATCTTCTACAGCAGTGTAAGCAATATCATGATTAGAGAATAAAAACATGGGGGTTATCAGTTTTGGAATTTAGTCAATCTTGTCTTTTGGTATTCTGATTTAAAATTTATATGTCATCTAACAAAGGAAGGGCACAACTTTGGAAATTCAGTTTGGGATGAGTCTTGGTATATTAATAGTATACATTTAGGGTGCTCATCCACAGTGGTGTAGTCGTAAATTAAGCAGTTCCAGAACGCTATGACCTCGTGATGTTATTGGGGGAATAGGGAGCAAAATGGAGATGGGGTAGGGGATTACTTCATAATGAAATATTTTTTTTATTTAGGTGTTAAAATTGTGAAATAATAAGATGCCAACACTTTGCAGTTATTATTTTATTTTTGTTCAAACATTAACATAATGCATACTGTAGCAAAAATCAATTGAATTTTTTAAAGAATAATTTTTTAAAAAATTATATAAATTTCAATATATAATAAAATTAACTAAGTAAATTAATAAACTCATGACATTAAAAAATATGAATTTTCAGAGACGAAATATAAAATACATTTAATGTGTGTAACCTTGATACTTTTAATCCCTTCCCACCACCACTTGCTACTTTATCACTTTTATTAATTTAAATATTTTAGAGGGTAAGGATGATACAAAGACAGCATTGTTCTAATGAGGTTTCCTTCAATTTTTTAAAAATTTATATCTTGTAAAGAAAAAACAGTGCTGGAGTGCCGTTCTGGCTAGTTAAAGGGTTACAGGGATGAGATTCTTCCGCTTTTTCGCGAATTTCCGCTTTTTGTCTTTTTTCTCTCAAAATTCCGTTTTTTTTTTTTTTTTCCCCTTTTTCCCCCCCTTAAACCGCAAAAATTTGCTTTTTCTTCCGAAAATCCTCTTTCACACAAAGAAAAGAAACCTTCATTATCATTGTATCAAAAAGCAACAACCTGACTTTCAATAAGATAATTGCATTTAAATTTCTTTCATCCCAAAATTAAACATTAATATTTTTGCTTTTATGTATTTTTTTCCACTTCTACATTTAATTTCAAATTGAAATGCCTTTTGAAACACTGTTTAAATCAAAACAGGGATGAGTGAACAGTGATGGACTAACGCTTTTTCGCGAATTTCCGCTTTTTTGTTATTTTGGAGAAATTCCGTTTCTTTTTTTAAATCTTTTTTTTCTCTCTCAAAATTGCGGGGGTTTTTTCCTCCTCCGGATTTCCGATTTTTTCCCCCCTCTGCATAAATTTGCTTTTTCTCCCGAAAATTCCGCTTTTACACAAAGAAAAGAAACCTTCCTATCTTACATTTTCGAAAGAAAATTCTGGGAAAATATGCTCGACCATGCGGCTTAACTCCACCGGCTAGGAATTTAGCTGATTCATCTTCTACTGACAAAACAACATTATATCGGCAAGCTCTACAAGGATGAGCATTCCAACATTCAGTGCCACTCAAAATATTAAATACCACCTTTTTTGCAGAAAACAAAACCTCTGGCATATTTTGCAAAAAAAAAAATTTTTTTTTGCATGAACATGTTGGGAAAAAAAAATTAGTTGGAAACTTAAGGTCATCCTGTAGGGCGTACCAAGATGAAGAGAAAAAAAAAGGAACAAAAACAAATAAATAAACTACATAAAAAGAAACTCCTGTCGAAAGAGATAGTTAAAAATCTGTGTGCAAATGCAGCAAAAAAGCAGAGAATAAAACATAAATAAAATCTCAAAATAAAATGGATGATTTACCTAGGCATTCTAGAGATAATGTAGTCCCGACAACTATGCCAGTAATTAAACAGAGAGATACTAATGAAGACTGTGCAAAAACTTTAGCCTTTATTGAAAATAAATTTGCAGAGGATGCAAGCACATCCTTTATTGCAGAAAAATCTGTCAAAGATAGGAGCCCTCCAAAACAAGGGATGAAGCATGTTAATGGAGATCTGTTACCAACAAAAGCCACACAATTAAAAAAACGGAAGAAAACCACTTCTTTAACAATTAAGGAAATGTTTCAAATAGCAATAATGCTAAATGAATCTGTCATTGTAACTGTACAATATCTCGACCCCTCTTGCATTATAAGGTGCAAAATCATTGTGCTGTTACTTTTGCAAAAATTTATATATAAAAAAAAGAAATAAAACAGAAATCAGTATATGATACATTATTATAATTTATAAAGAGCTAATACACTTTACACAATTGCATGAAGCAAAAGAAATTATTTGTCCTTATTTTTATTTATTTTTTGAGCTAACTTTTATCAAAAGACTATTAAACATAATTCTTCTCAGACTTCTGTTGGGTGTATGTTGAATCGCAGTGATGTACATGTGGTAAATGTTTTAATGTCTAATTTTGTATTTTCCGATGCACCTGATGATGTGTTAAACTTGTTTAACTTTTAATGTGAATGATTTAATAATAATTTAATATTCTTTTTCTTATTTATACATACTGAATTATAAATAATTAAGTTATTAATTATTATAGTTAATATTTTCATCATATTGCGTGTTCTGATGTTTTATTTCTTAAAACATCTTTCCCGTATAAATTATGGTACAAATGTTTTGCTCGCGTATGATTTCAGTCTTTTTGCTTTTTTGCCAATCTCATCCCTGGATTAAAAGGCAGTGCCAGAACGCCATTCCAGTGTGTTCCGGCTCCACTACATCCCTGCTCATCCATTAAAATATTAAAGGGCAATATCCAGGCAATTCTGATAAATTAGCCCTCAAATTTTTAGCACAGCTCATATACCCTCCCCTTGCAAGTGGGGAAGGTACGAAAGCACTGCTAACAGAAAGTTCTAGTGAATGAGAAATATTTAATTACTAAAATATAAATTTATAAAAATGGCAAAAGTTAATGGTTAAGGGTTGCAGTTTTATAAATTAACTGCGGTTTTTTTTTTTTTTTTAATATCTCCTCCTGTATGTGCGGTGTCTGGTGCTCTTTAAATCGGTCATCTTTAGTCAAGTTATCCTGTGGGTGTGGCGTAGAAGTTTGGAAAGGGGCAGCTGGCTTAGGCCAAATTCATTGTCAGGTCACGATTTGCGAGGTTCGTAGAAAAATAACTTCATGTGGCTTAAAAATTGAACTAATCTCGAATGTCTTTAAAATATTAAAAAGAAAAAAAAAAAAAAAACCCCTTTATAATTAGAAGGGGGGGGCAACTGGTGACCAAATAAAATTAAATAGTGGCTATGTTAAATATGCATAATATTTTTAATGCTTTCTCAAAGACCATGATTCTGCTTCACATAGTTTTCATAAAATTTAGTGGAAACTGATGAGATTCTTGGCTCAATTCAAAGGAAATTATTAAAAGCAGTATGCAGTAATTGCTAAATTTAAAAAAAAAAAATTCTAAAATTGACTAAAACCAGCCAAAATGCTATATATTTAATTAAGTTAACTTTTTAAAATGTTTGATGAAAAATTTTTTTAGAGGGTCTGGACCATTTTTTGTTCCATATATTCAAAAACAAGGAAAGAGTGAAGGGGGGGGGGGAGGAGAAAGAAAAATGCCAGTGAAACTTTAATAAATCTTTTAAATCAAATTTTTTTAAAAAAAGATCGACTTGATTTGAATTTTCCTCTCAAAGCAATTTCACATAAAATATGCTCTACAAGTGGACTAGTTGTTTGAAAGCCTTGAAATGAAACAATTTGCAACTTTGAATAGTTTTGTCACATATTTGCTTTCATTGCTGCTGTCTTGGTAACACAACTGAAATGACAAAAGCGATTTAACATACTTGTCTAACAATATTTATAAACCATTAAAATTTTATTAGTATCACAAAAAACATATTGTATGTCTTGTTGATTTTGTTCCTAGATACTTTTTCCTTCACATAATGGAGGAAAAAGCTATATAAACGTCCATAAAAACATGCTTTACTTTGAAAATTTTAAAACTTGAACTGTCCTTGCAAATCGAGACCAAAATTGAGAAAAGTTTCTCGAATAAACTTCGTATACAGGTATGTAGCAATTCATCTTGCTGTCGTTTTGTTTTTAAAACTTTCAACTTATTATCCTCACTCTCTGGCCTCCATGATTTCTTTTGCATTGTATCAATCATTTAAAGATGTAGATCAAGTTCAATTCAAGCCTCCATGAATGGCAGCAATGTGTTGCTCTGGAGGAATATTTTCTCTTGCATAAAATTTTAGAACGGCATTAATATCTAATTTCGATCTCTACTAATATTAAAGGAAAATGTGTATGTGTTAGCGTTGGACCTATCTTCTCGAATTTTCTGTATATTTTCTCACCGGAGAACCGCTGTTTTTGTGTCATTGTAAAGTTCAGAATTTCTTCGTTCTAATAAGAGTAATTTGAAGCTGCTGTGTAACTTTCCTGATTTTTAACAATTTTTTAAAGTTTTGGGAAGTTCCTTTCTTCTACAAACGATTTTCGGTGCGCTTAATTAAATCAATTTCTTAATTAAAGTTTATAAAAGTAACCCTCATAATGTGTCAAAAACCTAATATTTTTATTAACTAATTAAACTATTCAAAATTAATTAAAACGGGTATAATTTTAAGTTATGCAGAAAACATCACTACGGAGTATATGACTGTAAGTTAGATCACCCCTACTTTCATTGGTAATTGTAATTTCTTTGCTTCTTTTTTTTTAATAAAATCAATCTGATATCGAATACAATACATTCTAGGAAAAAACATGAGTTATATTTTTGATCAAAACACAGTTGTAAACCGTATTGATAAACGGAGTAAGAATACAGAACAATAAATCATTTCAAATTATGCCTTTTGAAGTTAATTATTAATGATCTGAAAATATTAAATGTATTCTCTTGAGAAATATGAATTTTCAGAAAATATGACTTGCATGTGAAAAAAATTTCAAAATTACTTCATGAAAAAATAATTTATACATACGGATAAAATCCTATTTCGCTCTGTACTGAATAATAGCAAGAAACATTTAGATATTTTAAATGCAGGTTTAACTTTTTTTATAGGCAATAACTGAAAAGAAAAGGGAGCTTTCATGAAAAGATTTATGAAAATACTTGGTGATATTTGTTTTACTAATTTATTACTTGAATAAACATGTATCGGAGAAGAAAAAAAATTAACTTCCGTCGAGCCGGAGTCGAACCAGCGACCTATGGATGTCTGCAATTCAACCCCTACAGTCCACCGCTCTGCCAACTGAGCTATCGACGGACACAGTAGATGAGGAAATTAATGTTCTTAAGCAAATTTATAGGGTTTAAGTAGCGCAATAGTGTATAGTATAGTTTTATTTAGTAAGAATCTAATGGACTTATCCTTTTTTGTTGTTCATCATCTCTCAAAACAGTCGTTTAAGGAGTATATTTACAGACACATAAACCATTTGATATATTCAGCTTCATCTACATAAATTTAGTTACATAAAAAATTTCAGTAATACTGACTAAAGAATTATGTTTATGTAATTCGTATATAAGAATCTTCGTAATTCTTAAGTAATTCGAAATAAGTTATGAGAAAATTTCTTGCAATTTATGATCAAAATAATTCACCTTATTAAAATCGCATGCCGATCCATTAATTTCACTTATAAACCATCTCGATTTGATTTGATTGGGGGGTTTTGGGTATTTTCAGCAACAAGGACTACTATCCCCTATTCATTCCAAAGTTCTTTTCAATCCGTAATCAAAAAAGAAATGACAATTGCCATCAAAAGATGGGCTAAATTATTGCCGATATGATTCGGTCAAGCGAAAAAAAAAATGGCAGCCTCCTAGAAAGGCCTCCATATTCTTTTTCAAAACCATCTCGATTTCATAATGTTATTTGTTCCCCTCTGTTTGCAATAAATAAAATTGGAAAAATAAATAAAATTGATTACGAAACGTCTCTTTAAGCAAATGCTTTTGCCGTTGGCATTTGTAACTCGTGCTGCCATCTAGTGATGAAAAAGTCTTCCAAATCTCGCTGCCAGGTTTATGAGTTGAGCCATCGACGTTCCCTTGGTTAATTCGAAAACAATGGGATCAAATTAAAAATAAATAAATAAATCGATTTATTTAAAAATTGGAATTAAGAAACAGGGCCGCCAACTCTAGAAAGTTTTACACTTGAAGCAAATTTCTCCTTCGGCGCCCTCCCGCGTCACATTGGCTAACAATAATCATGTTCTACAAAAAATAAATTAAATTAAAGAGATTAAAATTAAAATTCTTGTTATTAAATATGTTCAATAATAGAACATAATTTATTTTTGTCTCTATTTATAGCGTAAAATATAAAAACTTTTATGAAAAATATTAATGAAAATTTTTAATTAAAAAACTGTTTTCGCAAAATTAATACAGCAAAAATAAATCCGCCGAGTGCC
>BGPR01009926.1:6917-55085 GCA_013235015.1 Araneus ventricosus | reverse complement strand
ATTTGATAGAAACCTACAAATTATGTTCAAAGACCACATACCAAATCTCATCCCCGTAGCTCTAATAGTTTTCGAGTTATCGTGTTCACAGACCGACACACGTGAGACTATCGTGATTCTTGAATTAATTTACTCTTATATTTTCATCTCTTCTTCAAGTACAAATTCACATAGAGAAAAAACTGTCTCTAGAGTTTTTAACTTAAATCTTTAGCATTTGGCTTTGTGAGAAATTATTTTTCATGTATGGACGAATTTGATTATTTTGGTTTTACATAACATCCGTGATAGAGTTCACTTCCGTTTTCCAGTAGCCCTCAAATTTAAGCGATCGCCAAATCCAATTGGATTCCTTGTCATACGCCAAGTTCGTATCAATTCTTTCTTTCACAAAGTGCTGAAAAGAGCGATAACGAACAATTATGGAAGCAGCCTTTCCGCAAAATTAGGTTTTTATTTTAAGTAAATATTGCTCAAATATCATGCACATTTGCAGCAAATGTGTTTTTTTCTGGATATTATCTTGTCATGACAAACTTGACGCGACAAGTTTGCAGCGAAATTCCTGCAAAGTAACACAGCATAATCGACCAACCCACTTGCAAAACAAGTTTGTGATTCGGCACACTTACACATCACGATCTCAAAACAAGTTTGCTGTGAAGTTGATACAGCACAGTTACACACCACGACTTGGATACAGTTGTATATATCTGGTTTTGATTCTTGATCTCTGTTTTAAAAAACATCCGATTTTTAATAACATCTCCTAGACCGTCCTTCTTTTTATTGGTTCAATAAATCAACTATAATTTGAAAAAACTAACTTGGTCTTTTTATAAAAAAAATATTACTTTTGAAAAATTCTCCATCCCTACTTTTACTAAATATAGAACTCGCACTTTAACGAAAACTATATATCGCCCTTTTCTTAATGTTGAAATTTTAATGTTCATAAAAATATTGAAATTAATCCCAAAAAACAGTCAATGTTTGTTAAAAAACGATAACTTACTTTGTGTCCTGTAGTATCTGGCAACAGATCGAAAATCTATTTTTATATCGATTGACTTTGTAGTGTTTGGCAACAGTTTGGTAGATAAGTAGAACGAAGTGAGCGGCGAATGAAGATGGATGTTTACCTTACGCGTCGCCTGTTCATTCGAGACCGGATATCAAATATCTCCTTTCTGGTCGACACCGGTTCTGACGTGTCTTTAATCCCTGCTAATACCTATCAAAAAAGAAACTCTTCGCAAAAAGCCCTTTTCGCTGCACATTCTTCTATTCTTAACGTATATGGACAGAAAACATTATCCTTGAATTTCAATTTAAGAAGATACTTTTTATGGACTTTTCTGATTGCCGACGTAAGTATGCCTATTCTTGGAGCGGATTTCCTCCATTATTTTGAATTGGTACCAGATCTCCGCAACAAATGCCTTAGAGATACAAAAACAAAATTACAATCAGTAGGCCATTAAAAGTATGCTGATCTCCATTCGGTTCAGATTTCTATTTCTAAAGATACGATTTATCATACACTGTTAAAAGAATTTCCTTCTATTACTAAATTGCCTAATCCAAATCAACCGGTAAAACATACTACTGTTCACCATATTGTAGCAAAAGGTCCTCCTGTGGTGGCAAAACCTCGTAGGCTAGCTCCAGATCGCCTTAAAATAGCGAAATCAGATTTTCGAAATATGATGCATCTAGGACATTTACGACCTTCGAAAAGCAATTATGCTTCCCCGCTCCAAATGTTTCCCAAGAAAGGTACTTTAGATTGGAGGCCTGTTGGGGATTATAGAGCTTTAAATTCTCAAACATTAAAAGATAAATACCCCATTCCTTGTATCGCTGATTTTACAGCTGAATTACATGAATCAAAAATTTTCAGTCGAATAGACTTAATAAAAGCTTATCATCAAATTCCCATTCACCCAGAAGATATTCACAAAACTTCAATTTGTACTCCTTTCGGTTTATTCGAAAGTACAAGAATGCAATTCGGACTGTGTAACGCATCTGCGACTTTTCAACGTTTTATAGATGAAGTTACTCGTGGTTTACCAGGAGTTTACGCTTTTGTCGATGACATTCTGATAGCATCTAAAAATCATGAGGATCATTACCAACATTTAAAGACCTTATTTTCAAGATTAGATGAATACGGCCTATGCAAAAATGTTTCGAAATGCATATTTGGTACATCGACAATAGACTTTTTAGGTTTCAATCTTTCAGGAAACGGAATTAAGCCTCTACCTGATAAAGTCAAATGCATACTAGATTTTCCTAAACCGGACACTTTAATTCAGTTGCGTAGGTTTCTGGACATGTTTAACTTTTATAGATGTTTCATACCTAAAGCCGCACATATACTTGCTCCCATAGTACAGTTTTTGGAAGGGCATACTAACAAAAAGAAATCTCGTTCCAGTGTTTGCAAGTCATCTGAACAACTCAAATGGAATGAAAACGAAGAACAAGCTTTTATTGCCGCGAAAAACGCGATTGCTGAAGCTACTCTTTTGAGACATCTCATTCCAGGGGCTCATTTGAGCCTATGGGTAGACGCCTCAGATGTTGCTATAGAGGCACTTTATCTCAATTATCACAGGGGCAATTTGAACCAATAGCCTATTTCTCCATGAAACTTAACAAAAGCCAACGAAAATGGTCAACTCATGACAGAGAACTATTCTCGATTTATTCGGCAATAAAAAAATTTAAACACATGTTAGAAGGCAGGGATTTCCAAATTTATACTGATCAAAAACCATTAATTTAGACCTTCAAGCAAAATCCAGATAAATGTTCACCTAGGCAATTACGTCATCTCGATTTCATATCCCAATACTCCACCGACATTCGGCATGTGCAAGGTTCTCAGAACATAGTTGCTGATGCACTTTCTAGAATCGAAGTTGATTCTATTACTAAATCTCCAATTTTAAATTTTAAAGAATTTGCAAGAGCACAGAAGGATGATTCAGATATTCAAAAATTCCTCCGCAATGATGCATCCTCTCTACAATTAGAACTCAAACCCTGCCAGACTTCCAACTGCAATTTGCTTTGCGATACCTCAACTGGAGTTCCACGTCCTCTTGTTCCTACTTCCTTTCGAAAACTCATATTTGATCATCTACATAATCTTGCGCATCCTCTCTCTCTCTCTCTCTGGGATAGCAGCTTCAACCAAACTTATT
Source organism: Araneus ventricosus (assembly GCA_013235015.1). Lineage (NCBI taxonomy): Eukaryota > Metazoa > Arthropoda > Arachnida > Araneae > Araneidae > Araneus > Araneus ventricosus. Next base: position 51,867 of record BGPR01009926.1, on the reverse strand, counting down.
AGTGCTAGATACGTATGGCCAGGTATGAAATACCAAATAAAACAATGGGTCCGGTGTTGTAAATCATGTCAGAGATCGAAAATCCAGAGGCACACTAAAACGCCTCTAGGCACATTCTCTCTTCCCAATGCCCGATTCACTCACATCCACATCGATATTGTAGGTCCCTTGCCACCCTCTGAAGGTCAAATTTATCTTCTCACGATAATTGACCGTTTCTCCAGATGGCCAGAAGCAATACCTATACCAGATATGCGAGCAAAAACTATATGCCGTGCAATTTTTGATACATGGATCTCTCGCTTTGGGTGCCCATCTGTAGTAACTTCTGATCAAGGATCCCAGTTGCGTTCATCAATATTTGTTGAATTTACTCGCATGCTAGGAACTCAAAAGATCAAAACAACTCAGTACCATCCGGTTTCCAACGGAATTGTCGAACGTTTTCATCGACATTTAAAATCGGCAATTAAAGCTCATGAAAATGAGAAATAGTCAGAGTTATTCCCAATAATCCTTCTAGGCATCCGAACAGCCGTGAAAGAAGATTTGCAATCTTCTTGTTCGGAACTAGTGTACGGTACAACCCTACGTCTTCCTTGTGACATGATCGATGTATCAGACATTCCTCCTTGTGATATTGAATTCATAACTGATCTTCGTCATAGAATTCAACAGCTAAATCCTGTCGCAACATCCGCTCACTGCACCGATCGATTCTACATCCATCCTTCACTGAAATCTTCGTCTCATATCTTCTTAAGAGTAGATCGTGTGCAGCCGCCATTACGTCAACCTTATACTGGTCCTCATAAAGTGTTGTGCAGAACAGATAAAACAATCACCGTTGACATTAATGGTCGAAAAACTACAGTTTCCCTGGACCGTGTCAAACCGGCACATCTTCTCCCGGAAACTGTGTTATCTCTACCTCCAGTGATCAGAAACTTAAAAAGTACTGATGTTCATGCATCCGAAAACGACGAACCTCCAACATGTGTCACAAGATCAGGAAGACGTGTACATTTCCCAAAAAAACTGACTACTTACATAACTTAATTTTTTTCTCTCTTGTCTCTTCATTTTCATTTACGGTTGTGTATTTTTAAAGCATATGTTGTATTTTTGTGTCTTTCCATCGTATTATCCTCTGTCACTGGGGGGATACTCTGTAGTATCTGGCAACAGATCGAAAATCTATTTTTATATCGATTGACTTTGTAGTGTCTGGCAACAGTTTGGTAGATAAGTAGAACGAAGTGAGCGGCGAATAAAGATGGATGTTTACCTTCTGATCATGGAATTACTTATTTAATTATATTACACGCTCAAAAACACTACAGTCCCATATTTTTAAAAGTAATTACTTTTGAACCCTAATTTCATAATGTATTCCACTAGCAAAACGTATTAGCGAAAATCGCTTTCACTTTGACTTCAAATCATATTTTCAAAATTATAAAAAAAAATTAAATCAAGAAGACAATTAACAATAAGATGTATCGCAATCTATCTTCAGCGATCGAGGTCTCTCTGGTGTAGTGGTTAAGGCGATAGGTTCGTGACTGAGTTGGCCTGGATTCGAATCCAAGATTCGTATGCACATTCTCTTTTTGCTGCTGGTTTGCAATGAACTTGACGCGACAAGTTTACAGCAAGTTTGACGCATGGTGACTTCGTTGCTTCTGAAAACTTGTTATGAACTTGCTTTCTTGCCGTGTCAAACTTGCTGCAAGCTTGCAGACTTACAGAGCAAGACTGCTGCAACTTTGCTGCAAACTACAATCACTATCCGCGTGAGAGCTACAAAGACAGGAACATAAAATTTAATATTTTCAAAGTATCTTTAAGCCATAACATTAAAAAACTCCACTTTAAACATTAATTAATATCTTCAAACAGAGTATTGAAATTTTGAAGGTTCTCATTGACTTAACATTATCAACGGAAGTTGATGGATAAGGCGGAAGTCCTGCTTTATTTGAACTCTACTGACTACACAAGAGATTAGTTAACGACAAATTTTATAGTGGCTTTCTGAATTACTTGGATCATTTTTAAAGAGAGAAGAGATAATTTAACTTTTATTTATTTATTTTGGTTTAGTTTAAATTTTCCGAACTAGCAAACGAAATTTTTCTTCGCGATTTCTGTACTTCCGTTTTTGTAAGTTGCAGAAAACAACTGAAGTGAAGAAACTATTGATATTGATGTTTTTCACGGAAGGTTAGAGAGATGGGAATGTTCAACGATCAGTAATTTAGGTAAAATCATTATGTAACTTATTGTAAAGGCTGATACATTTTTACTTTATGATGTCATAAAACAGAAATATCACTAATGTTATAAATACTCGGAGCTTCTTTGCCTTTAAAACTTTTTCCAAGTTTCTGTTATTAAACCACTAATGTTGGCTAAAAGTTCTCACTTTATATAAGCATTTACAATCATGAACCTAACTTTTACAGATAATTTTTCGATGTATTTATATTATAAAAGATTTTATTATAATACGTCCGAATCTTATTTTTAAAAATCTTATTTTTAAGGTGTGTTTTAATGAAAAATCAAATTAATTTGGTATGCATGAGTTTTAAAGCTATAGTCTGCTTTCTGATTGAAACTTTTCAAACCCTCAGTCGGAAAGTAGATTGGATTTTAGATGTGGAATTCTGACTTTTATTTTAAAATCTGGATTAATCCAGCTTATTATATAAATGCTGTTGAATAAAAATTTATTGTAATATAAAGTACTGTGGCTATAGAAATTTTCAATAATCTGTAAATACCATTTGTGTGTACTTGGGTCTTTCATTTTTTTAAGTAACTTTTTTTGCAATTTTATTTTTAATTGAAAATAAATGTGTTGTTGATTCATAGGTAATTATTGAGGGATGAGCAATAATATTATCTATTTTTCTCAAATTCTGTCAAGATCAGGGGTGAAAATCCTCCGCGGATCCGCGATTTTCCGCTTTTTTGTATTATTTGTAAACTGATATTTATGCAGGACTCTTTTGTGACTTTTTCTTTTATAAAGCAAAATCTGATTTATATATTTTAGGTTTATTATATGTATTTTATAAAAAATTTTGATATTATAAAACATTATTTATTAATTGTATCTATTTTAAGAAAGTGAGTAAGAAAACATTGATTTTATAATGTTAAAAATAAGTAAGGTAAATGCTCCAGTAGTGGGCCACTTAAGGGTATTTCCTCAATTATCATCTAAACTTTTGAGAAGTTTCGCTAATCTGTATTTTTTTTATGGTTGTTCAAACTTTTATCTAAAATAATAATAACCTGAAATATCAAAATAATTGTAATATAATTTTAAAAAAATTAAAAACTTAGATCACTCTTATGCACCAGAAGTGGGCATAGCAAACTTTTGATGTACCAGTAGTGGGCATACCAAAAGTGGGCCACCCAGATTTGTCAATTGTGCCAAAGAAAAAAGAATAAAATCATTATATATAGTAATAACAACAATACATTAACATTATACACTATAAAAATTGCAATAAAAATGACTTGATATAGGTGAAATCTTTTATTTATAGATTCTAGTCACATGAGATTTGCATTTTTTCCTTTAACAGCCAATTTTTTATTAAAGGTGTATGCTAATTAACGATCTTTCATTTTAAGTTCTGTTTGGGGCATTATGGATATTAAATCTTGATATTTTATGTTGAATAAATCTTTTTTTTTCTTTTATCCTTCTGCAACCAGAAAAGAGCCCTTTTAAATGGTGATGGAATATTTTTCGATAGTCCAGCAGTGCGATAATTATTATTCTCTGCCTCGTTACAGAGCCCAACTAATTCTTGAACATCAGTCCTTTTCTCAACAGTACAATAAAATATTTATTATTTAAGTAATTGGTCAGAATGTTCCATTAGTGCACCAGTAGTGAGCCATTAGTGTATCAGAAGGGGGCCATGTGGCATACTACTGGTTCTGATAAAAAATAAAGCAAATCTAATTAAATAGAAAGACTTTACAAGATATAACCTTCTTATTAAACGTCACAAAACAGTCTATTTGAGAGAAAGCATGTGCTAAAGTACTGGCTTCCCTAGGCCCACTACTGGAGCATTTAATAAAACATTGATCCAAAAGTGGGCCACCCTTCACTATCCATAAATTATCAATATTATTTAATTTAAAGATAGTTTATAATACATTCATTATATAATCAAATAATATCAATAACAATTCATTTAAAAAAATAGAATGTATGCTAAAAAATAGTTGAATGAAGAGTTACCTCTTAAGGAAATCACTAAGAATAAGCTAAAAATGCTTCTCTCAGAGACCAACTTCAGCAACAAACTTTCTAGCTCCTAACTAAACAGGAAATAAAGGCTGTGCTTTTGGTATTTAGTTCATAAGGGTTTCAGCCTACCAGAGGCAGATCTCTTATTTCACTGGAATGTTGGAATTTCTTGTTTTTCAACTTAAAAATTCAAGTGGCCCACTACTGGTACGTGGCCCACTACTGGAGCACTTACCTTATTTGTAATTGAAAAAATTCATACATGGCTGTAAGCAAGACCATATGTGTTTCATAATTTTTTTGTGATGAGTAAATCATTCAGTAATAAGTGTTTACTTATCTCTTCCTTAATGTATGTCGCTATTCACGTAAAAATGTAGCTACTCTTGTGATTTTTCCTCTTTTTTTTTGTATCTTTGCTGTTTTCACCCCTGCAAGATAAAAATTTCATTTGCTAATAATCGCAACCTGTAACAAGAGGGTCTTTGTCAAAGTCCAAATCGGTGCCTGAAAGCAAAAAAAAAAAAAAATTGCACTCTCTTTCTTACACAAAATTTTTGAATGCTATTTACTCTGTAATTTGTTAGATTGATTATCTGTTAAATGTTTTACATTAAACTTTTTATATGTTGCACATGTAAAAAATTATCTTAGTTGAATTTTTGAACTTGCAACAATCTATCTTTTCCTTACTCATTTTGTATTATATCAGTATTAACACCAGCTATTTAAAGTTAATAACAAAACCAATATTACTCCACAATATCTTAAAAAAGTGTTTTTAAATTTATTTTGTTAATACTGGTGTGTATAATTTTACTTAATTTTAATTTCATTTCTGGTATAGGATTTTAAAATTTATATTAAGTGAGATGTGAAAATTGGTGTAATTGTTAAAAAAATGTACCATTAAAATTTTGGTGTAATATATTTAGGAATAAGTAGCTATCACTCATTCATTTAATATGAAAATAATATTAATTTTCTTGTCAAAACAACATAGGCATAACCATTTCTCTAACAGATTAAAGAAATTATGATCTTCTACTATTAACATACACTGTTGTCCAAAAATAATGCACAATTGTGAAGATATACTTGAAGATGATTTTGCTTATAACATGCAGATTTTCAACCAAATTGTACGGAACTTACAGAATACTTGGCAATATGTAAAAGAAGCATTGTATTAAAATTTGAATTAAAAAATTTGAATATTACAGGAAATGTGAGCATTTGTAGTAAATAATTTTTTACTGCGCATGTGCGAAGCATAGCGTAACTTTTTTTTTTTTCATAACTTCAGAGACGGATATATAGGGCAACTTTTATAAAAATTCCAAATTTTTAACAAATTTGAAATGATTTATAGTTTTAATTATTACTTTTTAAAAAATCTTCAGGAAATTTCGTAATTTTTCTGATTTTTGCATACTTTTTATTTAATTTGACTTGCTTCCTGTTTGTAAAGATGGAATTTTGGAATCAATTTTTCACTCACTTCCTGATGTGGTAGAGTTTTGAAATTTTCTTGCAGTTGATGATATACTTTTTTAAACTCATTAATGACCAAATTAATTTAAAGCATAGATTTCAATAAATTTCTCTTAAACCATGTTTAAAACACCAAGATTAAGTTAACTCTGAATTAAAGTTAAATTCAGAGAATAAAATATTGAGGGGAGGGGGTCTCTTTTGTAATTTTTTTTTAGAAAAATTATTTAAAAAATCGGTAGAAAATCGATGAAAAAATTTCACGTAAGTATTCAAGATTGTTAAAATGTCAAAAAATGAAAATCGCATTCTAATTCCTTGCATTACCTCAAAAATAAATCAAAGGGGAATTCAAAATGCCGACATTTTGACTTCAAAATCTGGTGAACTGGTGATATATATACCTGTTGAAAGCTGTTGAGAATTTTGTTAATACTTCATAAGACAAAGCAAAAAGAAACAATGGAATGCATTCGGTTTTGCCGTAGAAGCAAAATGTAACTGTCTTATAAATAGGATGCTGGGTGTTAATGACTTAATATTTTCAGAACTTAATTATTAATTTAAAAATTGATTCATTACATTTTGGTTCCATACAAGTAACAGACACAACATAGTAATGAATTTGAAAAACATTATTTCAAGATTCCATAATATTTATAGAAGTGAATAATAAATTAAAATTAGAAAATAGTTAAAATTAAATTAATTTCTGCTTTTTAGTCTATTAATAAAAGTGTTTTTTTTAAAAACTGTTTTCATTTTCAGTCATTGATACTAAATACTGGTAATCAAAAATTTTTGTAAGTTGCAAATGATTCTTAAACTCTTCCCTTTAGATTTAATTGTTCATGGAGGATAACTCTAAAGCTGAAAAGTTTTTGAAATACTGGTACACTTTAAGAAGATATAAGTGGGTCATTATTTTCCCTGCAGTATCATTCTCTCTCATCTACTTTGACTTCTCTCGTACCCTGAAGTACAAGGCTGAAAAGGCTAAGCTAGCAGCTGCTATAGCTTAATCAATTCTCAAGTAAGTGTTATCACTTGTCTGAACATGTATCATGGAGAAAATTTAAATTTTCTGCTCATCTATGATTAAGTTTCTTATGTACATTTATTGAGATATTTTCTTGTAATTTGTTTAAAAATCCTGTATATGTACAGTTACAGTAGACTCCTAACTGTCTGCCCTAATGTGGTAGGAGGGTACGCTAGATAACAAAAAAGCCGTTTATAGGTATTATAAAAATGCTCACTTTCTACCCCACAGGTCCCTTATTATACCGAAGCTTCTGACCTATAGGGGCGATTCAAGTTTTTGACCTATAACTTCCTATAGGGATGGTTGTGGTTTGGATATATCCAAAATTCCAGATATTTTACATTCTAAAATATGAGATTTCCAGATTTGTTAAATGCAAATTCATTATCTTTTTCAAATTTTGTTTTACAGAAGGGTGATACAATTGAATGCAGAATACCATAGAACATTGAGAGCAAGCAGACAGTGAAATACTACTCCTTCTCATTAACAAAAATGTGAACTTTTTGCATCAGAAATCCATCTTGAGATCCTATTGGAAAAGATTTTAGATATTTTATTGAATAACTCGACATCTCACTGAAATTTGCCGTACAGTAGAACACTGGGAATCCAAGATGTCATATAATCCGAACATCTTTTTAAAATTTTCTGAAACATTTTTACTGAAAAATGGAGGGAAAATAACAATTATGAATCGGAAACAAAGCTAATGTTTATTCCTAACTTTGAAAAAAGTATTAGCATTGGTCTTTAAGAATGAATACAGCATCTTAAGTAGTAGAAACAAACTCGGATATCTTCTTTTTACCCTCAACTTGTTTACCGCTGTACCGTGTGAATCACCACATGCCCTTTCTGTATGCCTTTACAGAGCACCCAGTCAATACTCTACTGCATTTGGTATATCAAGAATATTTTATAAAATTTCCTGAATAATCTGACTTCCCCAGAATCCAATCAAAGTTCAACCCCAATTATTTTGGATTCCTGGGGTTCTACTGTATTCCATAAACATTCTCTGCAGTTGTGCATCCGTAGTGCCTACTAATAAGCAAACTTCAACTTCTAAAGGATAGGGGAGACTTGGGATATTTAACCCACTTTTGAAAAAAACTGTTTCCCATTTTCTTTAAAAACAAGATTCAAATCTAGTTTTTTCACCATTTTATAACTCATATTATGGGGCATATTTCCACACTATTATAATTTATAAAATATTTAAAATAACATTTTTATAAAGATCTTCCAAAATAGTAAAAACCGGGTCAAACATCCCCATTTCAGGGAGGTTTGACCCACTTATTAAAAACAAAATAAAACATTGTTTAAAAATTAAATAATGACATACTAACTACTTAATTAACTATTTATCTTTATAACATACAATTCAGGATTTGTTTATTTCGTCAACAGCATATAAACTGCATTCAGTGCAAGTTTTTATGATCACATAAGTCAAATTTAATTTTCAAAGCGACTCTTTTGGTTCTACCACATTTGTTTTATTAAAGCCCATTGCTCTACCCAGACTTAAGGCTTTGCAAAGATAATTCTTTTTTCCCTGTGTATAAATTTTTTCAACCAGTCGTAGGTATCAGATTCATTTGTTGACTGTCTTTGGAGTTAATCCATAATGTAACTTGGAAGCAAGCTGTAAATATTCCTCATTTCCCCTATGTCAGGGAATACTTGACAGGTAACATGGTTAGCTTTAAATTATATATTTCCATCTTCAAAACTTTTATATTTATCCATATACCTCTTCCTAATTTTTTTTTTATTAATATAATCCTCAACCGATGCTTTAACATTTTTATCTTTTTAAATTGATGGACAGAATAGCAGCTTTATTATTTTCATTATTTTTTCATTAAACCGACTGAAGTGTTATTGAGGCCCAGGGATGAAGAGATATTTAGAAATTCAAAAAATGTTAATATAATATTTTTATCTTTTCATTGTTAAAGATTTTAATACCCATTTGCCCAATAATATGAAGAAATAATAGAATAAACAGTAGAATGATGTATAGTACAATATTGCTTTGATGAAAATTTTGTATGCTCTGAGCATTTTAGGCACAAAATTTTCCAACTATGATAGAAATCTTGCAAACATAGAAATTATTAATTAAATTAATTTTAAATTAAGTTAGAAATATGTAATATGTGAGATTTAACTTTAAATTAAAAATGTTAGTCCTTCATATTTATAAAATGTGGAGGTTTGGCCCGGGTCAAACTTCCCATACTTACTATGGTCAAACATCCCATGCAGCCTTTTTATTAAAAATGCAAAAAAGTACATATTAATAACTATTATTATTTCTATTTAAGTGGATAGTCTTTCAAAGCTTATTTAAGGTAGATTTATAAACCAAAATATTTTTATAAATTTTGCATACAATTAGCACAGGTTCTTATAAATGAAAAACCAAAAATTTAGTTTTCTAAGCAAGAAATATGAAACAGGACATAGCTTCTCTATTTTTTTTCTGCAAATGTCTTAAAACTGTAGTATGGTTTGCGGTTGATGATAATTGAACTGCCATCTGGTATTTAATCTTTGAAATCAGTTTTCTTAAAAAATTAAAGGGGGTGGGACAAACATCCTAAGTCCTTCCCTACTGTCTACATCAAAATGTATCTGATCATACTGAACTTTTAATAGTTAATAACAAAACATACTGGATGTTTAAAAAAAATGTAGCCAAAATGAGAGGGCAATTGAGACACATGATAATCCAAAATCATCACATAGGACCATAGGTGCACAAACACCATCTGGAGGCAGCAGACGCCATTTGAAATAATATGTAATAAAAGATGACGAAAAAAATCTTTGTACAATATTTTATTTAGGAACAATACTTTTACAGTAGATGCTGAAAGTTTTTGCCAGGCGCACTGATACATGCCTTACATCGACTGTACATTGAGTGCCGCACCTTCTCGAAACTACCAGGTTTATTTTGAACACATCCTGCTGCCTTAACAATTCTTCGTACTAAATCTTCCTACTACAAAACAGGTGTTTCATACTTGCGTCCTTTTAAAAACAAATCAGAAAAAATGTGGGGGCAAATTTGGTGATCGTGGTGGCCATGCAATTAGGCCACTACTACCAATCCACAACCTAGGAAATCTGACCTGCAGATTTGTTGAAACTTGCCTTCTGAAATGCGTGGGAGCTCTGCTATGCTAAAACCATATATGGTGAAGCACAGTCACAAGAATAGGATTTAGCATTTTCTTTCAAAGCGCAGAATTGCTTTTTTACATATGTGTGACATAACTCCCTCTAACGGCTCCAGATGGCATATGCATACCTATGTTATGCATATGCCATCTTATCATATGCCTGAAATGCCCTTTCATTTTGGCCACATTTTTTTTAAACACCCTGTATAAAAGCTTCAATCCTTAGATTGGAATCCTTTAGAAAAAACTTTTAAAAGTGTTAGACAGCCAAAAAAGGCATGTTTCTTTAGGAAATGGTGTTTTTTTTTTTTTTTTTTTTTTTTACGAAATTTTGCTGATGAAATTATCACAGAATATGTTTAATACGTCTGCAATATTCTAAATTAACAAAAGTTGTGTTCAGTTTTTTCACCGCAATAATTTTCCAATTTTTTGAAATGAAATTGCAATCTCGCCTGCTCTAAGTACATACCAGTACTTTATAAATGTTTGCTATGTACTATACTGTATGAGTTAAGAGGTTATTGTAGAAAAGCAGTATTCAAGAATAATAATATTGTATACAGTTTATGATAAATTTTATATCTAACTTCATTGCAGGAAACATAAAATCGTGTACACTGTACAGAATGAATACACGCACTGTTAAAATGGTTCAGATATTATGGATGGAAGTGTAACTAAAAAATTATATCAAAATGGTAATACAAGAATGGTCAGTCTAGTTGCAATGCAATTCTATCATTTTTGGGGTTTTTTTTTACATCTACTTCTATAACCCTTTAAGACTGGGCTTGTACAATTGTGTGTGTTAGACATTAGCTTATATATCTGCTTCCTGATTAGATGTATGCAGTGAATGCTAGAAGAAATGATTTTTCTTGTTTCCCAGAATCTCTACAAATCCATTTTTCTCATCAGATGGCAGATACTGTCTATTTTTGAGTTGTAGTTGGTGTTTAATCCGTTGGTTACAAAAATACGTCCAGTCGTAAAGGAATAAAATAAATTACTTAGGGGTGAATTCTTAATCAGTTGTAGGCTGTAATTAAAGATTGAGACTACCCAAATTTCTAAAATATCACATAAAACAATATGTTATATTTTTATAAAATAGATTAAGTATATGAATTTGTCAGTGTAATAAATTTATTTCCTTATTCTCTTTCCAGAAAAATGGTGGGAGTCAATTTCCTTGTGAAAAGATACTGGGTGTTTGTTCTTCCAATCACTGGTTTCTTTGTAGGAAAATATCTAGATGACTCGGAAACAGCAAGAATGTCAGATTTCCGAAATACAAGCAAAATTTATGGTGCACATCGCAAAGAGGGGGATCCTTCTCCCTGGGATGCTTATGTAAAGTAGACCTGTACACTGTTGTGAAATAGAATGAATAAACCATGCTTGCTTCAAAGATTGTAGTTTGTGAGTTGTAAATAAAAAAGTTACAAAAACTGTTAAATAGTTTATTTTTTATTGCAAGCTAAAGACTAATCAACAGTAAGTTTCCTAGTATTCTGTTAAATACTACATATTTCTGAAATCCAGGCATCAGTCAGTTCCAGCAGTTTATTGATCATTTTAAAGAAAAGATATTTTAGACTCTGCTGATCTGTTAAGCGAGACAGTTCTTTAGATTGGGATATTAAGATATGCTTTTACTCATGTTTTCAGTTCATCCATTGTTAGTATTTATGGGAATTGGAAAGTGTATTACTCGAATCATACTGAGAATGCATTTCTTATGAACTTTGCTTTTATGGATATTCGCCCAGAGTCCTGTATTAATGATCGTCCTTGTGTCAGGAATTTTTGAGTAACCAGGCCTTTTCTAACTATATTAAATCTTTGATTCTAACATTAAGTTAATTATAATAATTACAGATATTCACTATTCCTCAGTATTAATAATTTAGGAGTAATGTATGCATTTCTTCTATTTTTGACTCTCTTTCAGGCCTCATTCATTTGCCTAGACCTCTGCTCTTCTGTTAGGGTAAGCAGCTAGCAAATCTCCTCTCCTGAAACTACTGTCTTCTACCACTTTCAGCTATTTCCTAGTCCAGTGGTGCGCAAACTTTTTCATTTCCGACTCCTTCACTTTGTGTAAAATTTTGTCGTGACTCCCAGAGGGGTCGCAACTACGGTTTTTGAAGAAAAGACTTATATTTATTTTCTAATAAATTTCTTTGAATTTAGCGACCATAAAAATTGGGGTTGCAACATCCACAGTTTGCGCACCACTCTCCTAGTCTTTGAGATAGCATACTTGCACATCCATGATTTGATACTAATAATTTAAAGGTTTCTTAAGGTTTGCCAAAAGTGGAAGTTAAAAAGCTTAATGAAATACATTCTGAATTTAAAATGAAGTCTTAGAGACTGAAGAAATTTCCACTTTTTTATGAAAAGAAAAAAAGCAGAATCTCAAATGTGCCTGCTAATGTTATGGCATGCATTTCAAATAAACAGTAGATTGGTTTACACCAAACATTGCCTATAAGAAACAAGAAATTTTAAAATTCTAATATATATTGGTGCATTGCAGAGAAATTTCGACATGTGATATAGAACCATACGAAGAAACAGTTATTTCATAGGGGTTTTAATCTGTCCTTTTAGATGTTAATCCAAATTCTCATGTAAAGACAGTAATTACTGGGTTTCTTTGGAATTCCATAATTATAACTATTTCTAGCTACTTAAAAACCTAACTATATTGTTAATGCCGTAATTTTTCTGAGGAGAAAGAAAAATGTTGATCTGTCCCATAATAAAGGTAGATTGTTCCTAGTTCATCTGGCATTTAGTAGTAATTCTTTGATTCAATAAAACAGTAAGGTAAGCAGGTATTCTATCTATATTTTTGAAAAATCTAAGTTTCAAAAATAAGTAGTCTTGTTGAAAAGTATTTTTTTTTTAATTTTAAAAATCAGCTTATTTTTTGTGTGTATAGTTTTATATTCTGAAGTATATGCAAGTAAAAAAGGTACAGAGTAATGCATAAATAACTAAGAATGGAAATTGCTTGCATAAATTTATTTTTTTCTTCTTCTAATCTTTTAGTGCTGTTATTTCAACACCATTGAAATTATCTTATGATGATTTATTGAAAACAGTAAAAATATTTGATTGATATAACATCAGTAAAGATGCCAGGGATATTATTTGTTTGCTTAGCTTTCTTAAATTTCTGAAGCGTAGGCCAAACCTTCTTTTGTATGAAAAATCAACTAATCAATCAAATTTGAATATTATGCTGTATAAAGAAATTTGAATGCATTAATAAGGAAAAATAATTGCAAAATAGGAATTGCATCTACATGATTATAATGAACTTCATAACACCCAATTAAGTTATTTTTAGTTAGCAAAACTGTGGCTTTTCTTCTTTTTTCATATGCAACAGTTTAATTTCAGTAACTTGTAGCATTCGTGCTTATTGGAGCTTTAATCCACAACAAGGAAGTGGTGAGGAGAAATTTTTTATTTTTCCTTCTAATCAATTAAACAACAACATAGATACAGCTATTATATTACAAAACATTTCACTGACAAGTTGCTGTCATCCTTGATCCAATATCTTCCCAAGTGGATGACACTGACTTTTATTTATAAATCGAGTTGTATACAAGAAGCTTGCACGTATTTAAATTTGTGGTCAAAAATACATAAGCATTATGCTTAAAAATTTATTGCTTTATGAAAAACGCTATTAAATTATTAGTCCAAAACCTTGCCTTTCCAAAAAGTTTTTTTTTTAATTTAAAAATTCTACAAAAAGTAAAAGTAATATTGTATGAATAATATACTTTCTGCTATAAGTCATATTGGCTAATTTAATGAACTGTTCTTTTTCCCTCACAATTTATGTGATCAATTCCATTATTCTTTATAAAATCTATTATCTGACATGTTTAAATACTTTTGAAAATCCTACACTTCTAAACATGATGATTTTTGGATTGTTTAGTTGCAACTATCACACAAGGTATGTTTTTTTTTCTTTCTTTTCTCACAATTTTACTATTGGTTAAAACAGTGTTGACTGTAGGAGGTGTGGGGCCTAATTGGAAACAATTTTGGTTAAAATTTTTTTTGAGAATGATTTAAAGTTTAAAAAAAAACAGCGGGAGTGTTTCCCCCATGACTTTCTTGTATTCTTACTCAATATGGCATGCTTTGTGCTTCACTGAATTAATCACTTAAGGCTCTGCAAAAGGGGACTTCCCCTATTTGCCACACAGGCAGGTAATTTTTGTAGGCCAATCCACTGATTTTCCTGGCCTTTTCACTTTCTTTACTTTGCAGTGTTTCTAGCAAATGGCTCTAGCAGTCTAATTAATGTAGGATAGCAAAACAAGTGTAAACTAGATTTTTGGTCAGGTTAGGTTAGGTAAACCAGTTTTTAGGTTCTTTTTTCCTTCTCTGCACACAATTAAAAATGATCAAAAATTAATAAAGTCAATAATTTTGACTGCTGATTCATTTGAATTTATAAAATCAATTTGAATACAAAATTGCTTATCAAAAAAGTGCTTATTTTTTGGACACAATATGGCAGAAAAAAGAAACTGTTAAGTGGTTAAGAAGAAAACTTAATATGTATTTTGGACATTTTCCTTTTTTCAATTGAAACCAAAATTTGATAGAGATCTACAATTTTGTTGGCTAGGCAACATACCAAATTTCATTTGTCTAAATTGATGCGTTTTTTAGATATGGTATTCACAATATCCACTAGAATTCCAAAATGGTTTCTTTTTATGATTCAGGAAGGTTTAAAACAAGGAGATTCCTCAAAATCTTTGAATTTTATTGATAATTACAATACTTCCTTCTAGGTTGAAGGATTTAGGATGATTACACTGAAAAATAAATTTTCAAGGTAATTCAGATATAACCCTAAATTTTATGACAAATAATATTTATTTAGTTGCTTTTCAATTGTTGCATCTAAACTGTCAATGTTGGTTCAATCAGTCTTTCAAAAACATTTCATAAAAAGTATCACACATTGGTTTTCATTTCCAATGTTTCATAGAATACTGAAATTTGTCACGGAATGAACAGTAAGTAAACAATAAATGGCATTACATATATATTTACAAATATAAATTATTATAGAAGTTGGTATATAATTACTAATATAATAGCGCAGATCTGTTCCTTGGTAACGATCCAACGTCACCAACAATAAAACTCGCACCATAGCACTGCGAGACATTAAACAGCATTATTTCATTGTTGGAGAACCTAAATATCAGTAATTTTAAAAAGTAATTGTCATTCTATTTCAAATTTAATAGCTCTAAAATAGTGAAATAAAATAATATCGCTATGATCAATGGTTCCCGAGAAATTTAAAATTATATTAATCATATGTCTCAAATTAATTTCCGTTTTTTAATAGAAAGTAGTAAATTTACGTCAGTGGTATATCATGTGCATGATATAGTTTGGACTCCATGATGCATCTGATTATTTATTGCAATCGTGATGATATAATTTGATAATATTTTTTGGCAACGTTTGACAAGCAGGGAAGTGCTTTGTTTTGATTAGAATTTCGAAAAAGAATTCCTTTGAAATTTTGACTTACGATTGACAAGCTGAGAATTTCATTGGTTATTGAATTATAATAAAATTGTTAAACAATGAAAAATACTTCACACAGAATGTTGTTTACCAAGAGGTTTTTTGAATAAAGAATATTTCCTGTCATAAAACATGTTAATTTTATTTGTTTTCAATCAATCTTAAACATTTCTCTTGCATATATATCTATTTAAACACATCAAATTTGATGGGAAATCTCTGGAATGAAGAGGCAATTTGCACCCATGATACCATGATGGATGATTTTCTAGTTAGCATATATTTGTTGAACAGTGGAAAAATAAGAGGCTACAATTTCAGCATTTAAATTGTGGATCTTTTAAAACTGAACAAAATATATCAACAGGTATTTCCTTTTTATTCAGTATATCATTAAATAAATAAATTTTGTAATAAAAAAATTAGTTTTTAAATAGAAATACTATACAAGGCAAATAATTTTCCAAGTCATAAAAACAAAGCCATTTGCTACAAAATAGTCTAAGAAAGAATACAGCAAATTCAGTCATTTAATAATATTAAAACTGGTTTAGTAATTAATAAAAGTTATCTAAAATTAGTCTCTTCAATGTTGTATCAATCCTTCAATTGACCAAAACAGCTTTTTACATCCTTCAAACTTTGGGCAAAAATTGTCCAGACTCTAGAGATTCAATTACTTGATAAAAAAATATGGCTTATATGACCGTATCTGTACTTCCCACTACATACCTACCACGAGTATGTGGATGAAAAGTTGTCAAATAAGTAAATGTGGATTCTCTCTTCTCCTATTGGATATATATAGTAATGGTTTGGGGTCAAGTTACCTCCATTCCAATAACAGAATGTACCACCTGCAGGAGGAGTTGGGCCAAGACCAGTGATGGCCATTAGGACTCCAGCCTTAGTTCTTGTGTTGATGTTATGACCACTATCATTCAACTCGCCCCAGATTCCAGTGCAGGGTGGGAATAGTTCACTTGTGGTTGAGGTTATCTGACCATAAAATCATTTCTGGATGATGAAAGATACTAGGTAAAAATAATCATCTGCTCGTTACAGCATATACCATTTATTTTATTAATATACTAGCTGTTACCCGCGACTTCGTGCGCGAAGAATTTGAATTATTATTATTTTTTAATTCACAAATGTAAATGTTTCATTACATGTTGAAAGGGGAAATTAAAAGTTTTGATGGTTGATAATATATAATTGGATGACTAACAGGAGTGTATTCTGTTATAGTTAGGTAATTTGTTTATCTATGCTAACACACTTTTGTATACTACGTTTGTAGCACGGATGTAGAGGTTTTGTGGTCTGGGCACACGTAAACACGCCAAACATAGTTGCCCATGGTAAAAATATGGTTTTTCAAATTGTACGCCTGCCCCTTTGAGTGTCTGGCCCTGAGCCTGGCAAATGCTAATTTTAAAGGGAATTGTTACTTTTTGAACTTGGATGATAAATCCTTCGGTATTATCGGAATGCGTGAAATTAAAACACTCTCGTTTTTAAACACTCTCATGACGTTTGGACCTAGGTGTGCAATTTGTAACCGTGCACAGTCTCGGTACATCGAAGTTATGTACCAATAGTACTGGCACACCGACTTTTAATCTCAGCTTGTCGGAAGATACCCCTGACAATTCTAAGGAGTTGCAGAACTTGTTATCTGTTATATGAAGAAGTTGATGTTATTTGTTATTGCCCATTAGCGTATCTACTGGTAGATATTCTGTAATACCTCCCTCCATTTGTTACATATTTTTTTTAGTTATCTGACCTAAACTTTCATTAATCAGCGCCAAAATTACCAATTCCTCCGTTACTGTAAATTACATCATTGTACTCAATGGTATCATCAGGCCCTTATAATCTGTGGAATAGACAATCCATCATGTTATATGTCATCCACTTCTACCATTAAAAAGAATTCATAAAACAAATTACTATATCGTCGCATATTTTCCTTTAGTTATAATTAATGTTAGTTTCTAAATTTTAATCTAAAAACTCTTGCAGCTATACCATATCTATCAATAGATTTCTGTCCCATCGTCAATTTATCGACAGTTATTGAATAAAATCTGATATGGAAAAGATACAAATATAAATAACTAAAATTAAATACACTGCAAAGTCGAAAAATGAAAATTAAGCGTTGAGTTGAGTAATTTCAGTTATTACTTCATAAATAAATTATTTATTTGTTTTCTCAGAAAGATCACATAATCGCGGCTTTCTTTATGATCGTGTGATGTTTGACATTAAAAATAAGTTATTCCATATGTAATTTGGCCGTGAAAGCATAACAGACAGACAGTCACACTTTCTCATTTAATATATTATTAAGGATTTATTATTTCTTAGGAAACGCAGGTAAAAATGACAGGTGATATGAACTATTGTGATTTTTTAATCTAATTAAATAAGCTTTAGAATTCTTTAAGAACCAATGAAAACATTGCCAAATGATATTTGAAAAAAAAATAAACAGAAAAAATAATGGTGAAGTAATTACACCGTTGCCTAGCAGCTCATCAGTATCAACTCTATGTAGTATCATTAAATTTGATTTATTTTAAAATCGTCTGCATGTCAACTTTTTATTAAATTTTGAAAAATTAATAAAAGTTGAAGGACAAATGTAACAGATATAAAAGTGATTTCATTAGAAAGGTAAAATTTTGAACTTTAAGATGGTATAAAAATAATTTTCGGGAGATAATTTGCTCCGAACTTACAGCGGAAAAACGGTTTCGGTTACTTTTTAATTAATTGACTGTTTAATTAACTTTTGCGCTTTAAAAAGTTGACAGTAATCTTCCCCTGGTCCTAATTAATAAGTGTACAAAGTTTGGTTGAAATCAGTGCCGTGGTTTAGGAGGAGATGTGGAACATAGATATATACAAACATACATACCCACAATGACTTTTATTTATATTAAGATTATTTTAAAAGGCACATTAAGATCTAATATTCACATTGCAAACAAGCTTTAAAGTTACAAACAATTTGATACAGACCTTCCTAGTGCAAGAAAAATATAAATTTGTGGTTCCAGTCACAAAACCATTGCTCCACAAATGATTTTATTCCACTTTTATTAGAAATTAACAAAAATGACATCAGCAGAAATGGTAATTACTTATTTGAAACTGATATTAATTACCAAATCAGATCTTTAACAATATTAAGATTTTTTGGTTAAAAAAATCCCAAAATTAGAATTTCTGACTCGGAATCTTTATGCTTATCAACAATATAAATTACATACAACACATATCACATTTATCAACAATAGAAGCCTTTCACATTACATTAAATTTTCTTTTAAGAAATGATATGATTAATAGTTCTCTAAAATAATTGCCTAAATAAATACTTTATTTATTTAAGTTTATAAATTTAAATTACATCTTAGACCTTATTTTAAAATGAATACATTCATAATTTTAACAGAATAACATATCATCTAATTTATCACAGGATTTGAGAGAAGAACATAAGCAAACACTCATGTTATTCATTGCCATCAAATATTTAATCAGATCTATTTAACTGATATATTTACAGGATATGACAATATGTACAAATGATTATATACAATACTGTCTGTTAATGAGTTTTTTAAGTATTACACTTCCATATGTAGATTGGATGGCACAGGAAGTTTCCATTCTTGTTTTAATTTCGGATATTCTGTTCTTGTGTGCCATACTAATACCTAGGAGAAGATAAAAAAATTATTTTGTATAAATTCATTTCTGAATTGAATTTTTCAACAATAAAGTTGATATATCTGAACTTATAATAAAGGAGAATGTGTGTCTGTGTGTTGGCGCACTACAGGGGAGACCACTGGACGTAGAGCTACGAAATTTGGCACGAACATTCTTTGGAGGGTGGTAATGTGCACCTTGATATGGAGCGTTTTTAAAAAATTTTAATTAGAATTTTAATTAATTAAAAAATAAAACGAAATTTTGGCGTTTTTCCTTAATAAGTTCCAAAAATTTTACAGCACTAAAATTATTTTTATGCCATCTGAAAGAGCAAAAAATTACCTTTTCAATGATATCAATTAAGTTGCCATTTTTTCTCTAATTTTAATAATCTTTTAAAAAGAATTTTTGGCATAATTTACAACAATAGTTTTCATTGTTGCAATGCAATTCAAACCGTTTTCATTGTTGAAAGATAAGGTAAATATTTTAATGTTTAATTATATGTTTTAATCAGCATAATTTCATACAGCTAATATGCTGCTGGACGTAAAATGTGCCGCAACATTTTAAAGTTAAAATCATATGCATATTTTGCAAGAGGAATAAGAGAGTGAAGTTGATGCCGACACAAGGCAATTGCATGCTACGTGACACAGACAGTTACTCGACTCCATTAGGGACATTCATGCAGACAATGAACAGAATAGGTGCAAGGCTATTGAAAGAAAATGGGTTAAAAAATATCTATCAAAATTTAAAATTATGTACTTTGTTAAGGGAACCATGAATATCAATTTATACATAAGAGATTCAGCTGAAATTATATTCCCGACGAACAAGCTGGTCGCCAAAGGCGGCTAGTGAATAATAAATAAAAAATCCAACAAATTAAAAAGCATACACACAATAAAATTATTTTCTTCAATCTAAAAGATGTGATAGGTATAAATAATATATTTAAAAATTTATTAATAAATATGTTTTAGCAGAAATCCATAAAAACAAGTAACAAATAATTTCACGTGAGGTTTTATCCTTCCTTGTAATTAAAACTATTTATGTCAATATTTTACAATCTTAGCATGTTTTGCTCAATTGAACATTTTCAATAAATTAATGTGTAATTGTTTTAAAAATACAGTATAAAAACAAAAAAAAACCTTTTAAAACTCTTGAAAAGAGCTGAAAATAAAAATTATATATTTTTTAAATAAATAGTCCATGTAATATTAAATGGGAGTTTTGAATAAACAAATTTTTATTAAAATATAGCTAGAGACTACCACAAATAAGTATTTTATTTAATGGGAAAAAATTAGATAAAGATATGTGAAACCTAAATCATAGCTGTATGGCCAATGTCAACACAAATATCATTAATAATCAAAATTTTCTTCTTTCTCACATTAAAGTAAATAAAATGAATAAGAAAAACCATTTAAATTAATATTGAGTTTGTCTTTTAATCAATGGTAGTTGATTTCTACACCTGATTTGAAATTTTGATTGGAAATTATTTCATGAAATATTTTCCAAATATGTATGCATATAACAATGCGGTGTTCAAAACAATGCTTTTGAATAGAACAATGGTGTGTAATGTTAATCTATTCAAAAACTTCTCATTTGACATCAATCTTGAGAAAGGCTTTAAAAATTTTAATTTCAAATAGCAATATGTAATTGCATATTAGGTATTAGATTAATAAGTGTTTTCTAAACAGAAGTTTACATGGCATCTAATCATCAGGATTTTCTATTCGTATAATAAAATCCTTTAAAAAAGTTTTATTACATCATAATTACTTATTATAAATGCTATGCTGATGTAAAGTGCTAATTAATATCAGCCTTCAGCAAACAATTAAAAGAATCATATTGTTTTCAAAACTGCATATGACACCAAAATGCTAAATTTTTTTTAAAAAGAGGAAAGAGCAGAAATATCCTCAATTCAAGTTGGCAGAGATGCAAAATGGCATTCAGCCAGATAGCTACATAAAATTTTAAAGCAGAACCAACATCATTAATGTAACTGACCTGATAAAGTTTTGATATTTCAGTTTTTACTTAAGATAAAGGACATTTTCTTCTTTTTTTATTATAGGTATTTGCCTTCTTTTTTTTTATTCATTATTTAAATCGAAAGCTTTTAGGATGAACAAGATTCTTTTTATATGAATATTTCTCATTAAAGTTATGTTGAACTTATTCCAATTAGTCTGATATGCAATTGAAATATCCATATATATATAAATTTTACTTTAAAACTAGAATTGGTATTTTAGACATTCACAGCAGAATTTTTGTGTATCCAGAAACTTTCCTAGTTTTAAATATGAAATGTATTTATAGAAAAGAATTTCAAGAATTTGTAATATGCTTAAATTTCTTTTAAGTTCTGTTTAAGGCTTGAAAAGTATTTGTTTACACAAAAATTGATTAATTATCTTAAAAATAATAATTTTAAATGAAATCATAATGTAACCAGATTTATATTAAAATTTATTTCAAAAATAAATTCATTAATAAAATGTATAGAAATGTTACATCAAATTCATATGTTAAATTACGTTCACTGCATGAATAAATGAATTCTACAACAAATATCACAAATAGTAAACATACGCGTGGAAATTCACACAAACAAAGTTATGAAATTCCATGTTATTATCTTACACATTAAAAGATAATAATTAAGAGCTTTTAAAATTAACTATTTTTTCATTTGAAGCAGCGTTTCCCAATGTGGGACCTACGACCCACGGGGGGAAATTCGAAAATGAACTTTCCGGAGTTTAAAAGCATTTATGACACCCTCGCTTTGTGTAAAACTTTTTTGCTACCCCCAGAGGGATAGCGACCTGGTTTTTTTGAAGAAAAGCCTTATATTTCTTAAAGCCTTAAATTTCTTTGAATTTATCAACCCACAAAAATCTTCTTGCGACCCATGGTTTGTGCACCACTAGTCTACAGCAGTGGTCGATCCAGGGGGGCTATCGGGCTGCAGCACCCCCCAAGCTAAACCAAAATTCTTGATTTTATATAAAATCACTACAACTGTTTGTTCTTAATTTTCATTTTTTAAAAGTAATAAAATCGTGACAACATTGCTTTCTGGCTTGACAGGCTCGAACATTTTCCTACTTTTCTAGTCATTCCACTTGTAGCATTGATGTGGTCAAAAACATTTTTTGGCTAGTTATTTCACTGTATCTTTTTATTAAATTATCGAAAGTATTGTAGTGTTATTTATGATTCTTATTCTCAGGTGAGGAAAGTCTGTAAAGTTAAAGTGTTTTGGTTTACATAAGCCATGAGGTTGGACATTCATCACTACGATACAAAATTTTTATGACCTCATACCCGAATCCTGGATTCGCCACTGGTGTACAGTGATTTAACCAAAGTGGCACGTTTCTCTTTAGAATCTATTTGCAGAATAATTTTCAAAAATATATCAAAAAAAGTTTTTAATCCCTACAACTTTCTCAAAAAAAAAAAAAAAAGTACCTGAATTTCAGTTCTACATTATATGTTTTGAAAATTTACTAAGCGTGTTTCTTAACAATTCTCTAATGATTTCTTCCTAAAACTTATCATTTAAGTTTCTTCAGTGAACAATTCAATTATTGAATATTGAAAATTGTGTATATATTACAGAGGGGGTATAAGAATTTTCTCAATGCTTAGGTGGGGATGGCACAAAAAAAGGTTGGGAAACACTGATTTGAAGTATCTTGGTGAAAACTCAATATTATTTAGTAACTTCAACATAAAGCAATCTCTCTGATCTTTTAAAATAGAATAAACCATTTGCGTATAGAAAAGAAAACAAATCCAAAGAAAAGCTATCTATTTTGTAAAACAAAATGCATATAAGAAGATATCTGAATATGATCTTCCTAAATAAGGAAATACTAGCTGTAACCCGCGACTTCGTGCGCGAAGAATTTGAAGTATTAAATTTTTTAAATTCACGAATGTAAATGTTTCGTTACATGTTGAAAGGGAAAATTAAAAGTTTTGACGGTTGATAATACATTATTGGACGACTAACAGGAGTGTTTGCTGTTATAGTTAGGTAATTTTTTTATTTATGCTGACACACTTTTGTATACTACGTTTTTTGTTTTACTTTTTTTGCACGGATGTAGAGGTTTTGTGGTCTGGACACACGTGAACACGCTACATATGTTGCCTATGGGAAAAATATGGTTCTCCAAATGTACGCCTGCCCCTTTGAGTGTCTGGCCCTGAGTCTACCTTTTGAAATTGGATGGGAAATCCTTCGGTATTATCGGAATGCGTGAAATTAAAACACTCTCTCGTTTTTAAACACTCTCACGACGTTTGCACCTAGGTGTGCAATTTGTAACCATGCACAATCTCGGTACATCGAGGTTACGTATCAATAGTACTGGCACACCGACTTTTAATATCAGCTTGTCGGAAGGTATCCCTGACAATTCTAAGGAGTTCAAGAACTCTACAGGATATGATGTTACTTGTAACATATATTTTTTTTTATTTATCTGACTTAAACTTTCATTAATCAGTGCCAAAATTACTAATTCAACAACCATTCTCTATTCCTCATATATTCTCCGTTATTGTAAATTACATCATTGTACTCAATGGTATCATCAGGCCCTTATAATCTGTGTACCATCCACCATGCTATATGTCATCCACTTCTACCATTTAAAAGAATACATAAAACAAAATACTATATCTTCGCATATTTTCCTATAGTTATAATAAACTTTAGTTTCTAAATTTTAATCTAAAAACTCTTGCAGCTATATTCTATCTATCAATAGATTTCTGTCCCGACGTCAATTTATCGACAGCTTCTTGAATAAAATCTGATATGGAAAAGTATAAATCACTAAAATTAAATAGACTGCAAACTCGAAAAATGAAAATCAAGCGTCGAGTTGAGTAAATTATTTGGTTATTTTCCCTGAAAGATCACATAATCGCGGCTTTCTTTATGATCACGTGATGTTTGACATTCAAAATAAGTTATTCCACCTGTAGTTTGGCCGTGAAAGCGTAACAAACAGACAGACACACTTTCTCATTTAATATATTATTAAGCATTTATTATTTCTTCGGAAACGCAGGTAAAAATGACAGGTGATATGAAATGCAGTGATTTTTTAATCTAATTAAATAAGCTTTAGAATTCTTTAAGAACCAATGAAAACATTGCCAAACGATATTTGAAAACAAATAAACAGAAAAAATAATGGCAAAGTAATTACACCGTTGCCTAGCAACTCATCAGTATCAATTCTAGTATCATTAAATTTGATTTATTTTAAAATCGTCTGCGTGTCAACGTTTTTTTTAAATTTTGAAAAATTAATAAAAGTTGAAGGACAAATGTAACAAATATAAAAGTGATTTCATTAGAAAGGTAAAATTTTAAACTTTAAGATGGTATAAAAATAATTTTCGGGAGATAATTTGCTCCGAACTTACAGCGGAAAAACGGTTTCGGTTACTTTTTAATTAATTGACTGTTTAATTAACTTTTGAGCTTTAAAAAGTTGACAGTAATCTTCCCCTGGTCCTAATTAATAAGTGTACAAAGTTTGGTTGAAATCAGTGCCGTGGTTTAGGAGGAGATGTGGAACATAGATACAAACATATATACAAACCCACAATGACTTTTATTTATATTAAGATGGTGCAATATGTTGATAATAAAAATTTGATTACAACTTAAAATAATTAAATATTAAACAGACTGAAAAATGTTTTTGGAAAGAAACTATGTTTTTGGAAAGAAACTATCTGCCAAACTCCAGATTTTAAAAACAGGGAGGCATTTTTAAGTATTACATATATGATCACAAATGCGCAGCAGGGCCAATATTTACTTTATTTAACTCAAGTACAAATAAGGTGGAGGGGGCCTAATGAGACAATCTTTTATTTTGGCTATATTTTTCTCAAAATTTTATTTTTTTACAAAATAAATAAAATGCATTAATTTTTTAAAATTGCTTAGCTGGGTTTTAAAATAATCTTATCAGTTTTTTAAAAGAACTTTTTTTTAGTCCTCACTCTTCCATACATATTTTATATCTAGACAGTATTACCAATATAAATTATTGACTTACCTATATTTTTTTGTACTTCAGAGCTTTAATTTATGGATTTACATTTCTTTATATATATATTTCTTGATTATAGTTTTTTTCATATTTACAGTTGAGTTTTACTTACAAATAAGTACTATTTACAAATTACATGATAATGTACTTTTACTCCTTTAAAGAAGAAGTTGTTGCAGATTTTGCCAGAAGCAATTGAAAACTCAGACATGCAAATGGTGCAAACTGCATATGATTTATTTTTTTCGAAGCGATAATAAGCGAATACTCCTCGGAATAGGCCTTAGTAAAGACAGTCTGGGAATTCTTTTTAGATTCTTTTGATGAGATCAGATCTGGACTGGTGGGAAAAGAAATGCATACACAAAAAAAATTTAAAAAATAATAATAATAATTCGGCAATACCCCCAACACGACAAGATAGGCAGAAGAGATAAACAAATTCTCCCTAGCACACTAAACAGTCAAAGCAGTGCATGCACTGAAAACCCATGGCGATAGTCACTAGTCAACAAGCTTGGACATGATACTGCGACACAGAGCTAATGAAGAATTCGTAGGGGAATGACGTCACTCATTCGAAATTTGAGGAGAATGTGGTCGCGGCAAGCGCTGGATTTTTCTTTCATTGCTCTTTTACTGCTTTTTTTATTATTACTATTTATTTGCTCCGATTCCTCGAAAATACTAAAAAGCAGGAGGAAATCCGTGAGAATCGGGAGGCGGAAGAAATTGTTCCAAAGCGGGAGAGTTGGCAGGTATGCAGCAAGTATAAGTGACCCTCATATAACACAGCATTTCTTAACCATAGTTTTGCTCTAACATTATTAGATTACTGAGTCTTTGAATATCACTATTTTAGATAATATTAGACCATTTCAATAGCTACCCGAGGAAGATTCACCAATCAACTGGAAATGCCTAAAATAATGAAATTCAAAGCTTCACAACTCGTTCATTTCAGTCACAAAAGAGTAACTTTTTTGTTTAAAATGTTAGTGTATCAAGAATATTTTACTAAATATAATAGGACTAGGGACTGTACAAAAATTTACACTTCATTATTTTTTCAGCAGTACATTTATTAACTCAAGCAACACAAAATCTAATTCTTTATGTCATTTAAAGCATTTTGCCCTTTGAAAATATATGTCTATTCCTAGTGGTTTGGGTCGCGTTTAGAGTGGGCACAATATATATAATTATTAAATATGGGATGGGGAACCTGCGGCCTTATCAGTTATTTACAATTTGCACCGAAATAATATAATTGTCTGCAATATAACAATAATTACAGAACAATAACCCTTAAAATTCTGCTCATGTGGCCTTTTGCCCAACTACCAAAATTTAATGAGGCATTTCAGTGCAAAGGTATATAGGGAAACAGTAGAAAAATCTCATTCAAAAATAAAGTGTGGGCAGTACAGATGCTGTACCAGCATATTTTTTTCCCCTTTTACTTATTAAGTTGGCTTAACTGTTGTACCAGTCACATATTAAAAATTCCTTCCCTTTCCCACAGGCATAATCTGTGGGATACTCTATTCACCCTTGTATATTGTTTTCTCACCTATCATAATATCACCTCTTGTGACAGGACTACAGGGAAACAAAAATGTATAGGGATAATTTTTGAAGGTTTTTATTTCCAAAAGTTATTACACAAATTCAGCGATGCTTCTCAATATGTCAACCTTCTGCATAATAAATGTGTCTACAATGCTTCGGCCATGATTTCAAAGCACGTAAAATCATTTCCTGGGGGATTTTCTTCACCTCTTCTCTAATAGCCTTTTGAAGGCACCTCAGGGTAGAAACTCTTCGCTTATTCAGTTTGTTTTTCAGATGTCCCCATAGGAAAGTCACATGGTGCAGTGTCAGGACTGTTTGGCATCCATTGTTGTGACCTCAGGAATTGCACTTGCTGATCCGTGAGGAATTTCTGGGTGACCTTAGATGCATGCAAAGGGGCAGAACCCTGATGGAAAACAGAATCACCATTTGGGTACAATCTGCAGTAATCATCCTTAAGAAAGGGCTTTAATATCTTCTGTATGTAATACTCAGAATTTATTTTGGTGCCAGGTTGCACAAACTGTGGTTTGGTAAGACCATTGGTGGAAATATCCATCCAAACCATTACGCCTTTGGGATGAGGTACTGTGGTTGACGGAATAAAGTTTCGCTTGTTCTGGTCACGGCTAAGATATTGAACTTTAGATTTAGTATTGGTATTGGATAGCTTCATCAGTTGTAATGAACTTTTGCCATCTGTCCTTATGGAGAAGCTTGTAGAGTGGAAGCTTCTCTCATTCAAGTGATGGTCTTTTATGGCATTTTTTCTTTAACGTATGTTTTAGTTGACAGCTTACAACTTGCTAGCTCACACTAAGAGCTTTAGCCATGCTTGCCTGTGTTGGTGGATCCAGTTTCGTTGCCATCTTCTCAAGCCTCTGCAAATCTGATTTCTTCAATTTGCTCTGCCATCCATTTTTTATTGGTTTTGAATCATTTTTTGTCAATCCGAGTTTTGAGTTCTTGATGCGACTGGTATGGCTGAGTGAAATCGCAATACCTTTCTTTTTTAAAATGGGTTCGTATAATCCTGTGGCTCTATTGAAGTTCTATAAGTGCTTGCACTTGACCAATCAGCATTAGGTCAAATTTCTTCAAAGGCATTATTGTGATTTTATCGAACAGTATTGCAATCGAAAGTCGAACAGCGGAGCTTTCGAACTGTATGCTACATATGTAAAAAGGTTTTATAACTTTACTGGTAGATAACCACAAAAGTGACCCTATACTTTTTTGTTACCCTGTAGATTAATAACCAATGAAGAAAGACAAGAGTAAGCAACTTAAAGGGAGGTTACAAATCTCATATTCTGATGACACTTGAGAAAACACAAAAGAACTTTCCATTTCTCCACCAATATCCCCATCTCAAGAAGAATCTTGGAGACTTTTTCCCATCCATAATGCAATGATTATAAAAGAATAATGTGGATTTCAAAAAGGAAAAGAAAATTTATCATATATAAAAAAAGGAAACTAAAGAGAATGTTTACCTTAGTACAATTATCTGCCTTTGGCTCTAACTGGTCAACTCGGACTAGATCTTTTAAAAGTTTGCTTTCTTGGTATCCACGTGGCACTGAAAGACTAAATGCTGCTTCTGGGTGTTGAAGCAATAACTTTAGATTTACGGCAAAGCCAGCCATATCAATTGGAAAAGGTCTGTCTCTTTTCCATAAGGTATTGAATCCAACCACTTTTCCATTCTTTACTAGTGGCTTCTCTACCATGAGACCTCCAACTAGTCCAACTGGCCAAACAGAAACAGTTTGGGTATACCGCATCTGTAATAAGATAAAAGTTTTATACATTACTCTGAATTACTGAAGAAAATAATTTTTAAATAATTAAAATTATAATTCAATGCCTCATCTTTTTAAAGCATGCTTAATTTTTTGAGAGCATACTCAAATAAAATACTTTTGGGTCCTATTTAAATTTAAGCGTACAAAATGTTCATAATACCAAACATTTCTGATTTCTAGACATTTTAAAGTGAACCTCGTATGAAAAAGATTAACCTAACATATGCCTTCAGAATAATTGTGTATTGAGCAGTACCTTTAAATGTGCTTTTTATGTTGTATAGTCTGCAAAAAAATTTGTATAATATTTGTTCCAAGTCGAAAACAGTTTTTAGCTCAACAAATACTACATCTCTTCAAAAAGGTTTTGTATTCTTCAAAGAAAAATAATAATAAAAAAAATAACCTTCCAAGAATTAAGATGTTTAGAAGAGGAACTGAATAAATATCACTGTGTTAAAGCTATTTGTGCAGATTATTTTACATCAAAATTTTTTGCAATCCTTAAATCCATGAAAAACTATACTAAATTTTAAAATATAGTTAAGAAGTTATCATTTAAGTTACGAAGATACTATTTAGCTCTAATTAATCTGAAGAATGGACTACAATCTTAGATTTGTTTAACTATTCTCAAATTTTGACTAATAGAGATTTTTCCCTCAACAAAAAGGGGTGGAGAAAAGGAATCTTAATTAAATTGTTTCTTTTTAGAATTTCATAAGCTGAAAAATGACTTTAGCTTAAACCAAATTAATCCAGTTCCTTTATGTTTTAATATCAAACATACCAAAATAAAGTCCTATGAAGGCATAATAAAAAGGAATGAAACATAATAAAAAATTCAAAAAAATAACTAAATATTATAATATGGCAATTTTTTAAATATTTCTTACTGACTTTTAAAACTGAACTTACTTAGCACTCAATATTTTTTCATGCCAATAGAATATGTTTTATACCAGAATGAAAGATATAACAACAAAACAAATGTATCAAAATGACATTAAGTTATTTTCCAACTTGTTGAAAGTAATCGAGTGAATTTAAAAATAGTTGTTTATGTGAGCTTTTTCCTTTCAATACACATAATTCAAATGATAACAAAATCTGATTTTAAAACACTAAAAGATATTAATAACTTATAGCTTTTATACATATATTAATAACTTTTAACCTTTATACAGGTATAATTATGCACATAATTATCTATAAAGGAAAGCACAATTTTTATAACTAAGTTGTGCATATTCCATGTTACTTACATTACAAAGAAGGAAAAAAAAAGCATTTGTATGATTCTTGTCATCCAAACTATTGGAATAAATTAAGAATCATATCTCAAAATGTAGAAAATCTATTTTAATTATTTTACTTCAAAATATTTTATTATTGTAAGAAACACATTAAAAAAAAAGGTTAACAAAGCCAGAAACTATATCTCTCATTTCAGTTCATCTGTTTCTATGGTTAATGTGCAGTTAAACCTGTGACTGTTTTAAACTAGTCTTCTAAAGTATTATTTAAGTCAAAAAGTGCAATTTTGAACATTGGGAAGAAAAAGGTGTCTAGTTTGGCATTACTGAATTTCTAGAATCTCCAAAAAATGCTTTTGGCTCGATGTTTCAGCAATATAAAGAAAATATAGATGATTTAAGCTTAAAATGTTTTGGTTCTGAGTAAACTCAATCATATCATAAACTCTTTGTGCAATCAGATATACTGTCCATTTTAGAAAGCCATGTCAATCACTTTTGGATGATTTTACTCTGTACAGAGATGGTATGCAGTAAGAAAAGTGCTTTGCTGGAGTTCTTTGTTACGCAAGTTTATCTCTTAGTTGCCCTTTTACAATGTTGATATTCTTTTTTTTTTTATATAATATATATTTTTTGGCCGAATATTCGTCCAAATTTCAGACCAGATACTGAATATTTGGTGGCTGAATATTCAGCCAAATTTCAGACCAAATACTGAATATTTGGTGGTCAAATACCTACCTTTTAAAAACAATTGACTTTTGATTTTAAATAAAATACTGCTCAAATTTTAAATGAAAAAAAAAAAGATTTTTATCAATTGCATATTTAAAATATTAACACCTTGATGCATTTTTTGTAATATTCGAAATATCTTATTTCCAATACTAATTCCAGTAATAAAAAGAGAGAAATCTTCTTCATTTTGGACTTGCTAAACAGAAGTAAAAAAGTCATAATTGCAGAGCATTGGCAATGTCAAACACAAAAGAAAATTCAGTGGATAAATTAAAGTTACTAGAAGCAAATTCCTATTTTTATAAAAATTTCTAATAGCTAGGATAGAATTTCCACTTAATTGGTGAAAAAAAAATGCAAATTTAGCAAGAAAATATCTTTTCAGCTCCTGGAAACACAGTATATAGTGAACACTAATTTTCTGAAGCTCGTAATATGCATGTATGAAACCACACAGAACTGACTTCTTCCTGAAAATACTGAACAATTACTGTTTTTGCATCATAATTTCAGGCCTTACAATGATAATTGATATGCAACATTATTAAATACACTTGAGTACAATACAACTTAAAATTGGGTAAATGTTGGGACAATTTTTAATAAACAACTGGGTAAATGTTAGGACATTTTTTAATAAACAATAGGGTAAATGTTAGGACATTTTTGAATAAATGTTCTAAAAAGTAATTCTACAATATTCTTTATTAAATACATTTAAAAGCACATTTAAAAAAAATTATCACCCTGAATATATTCAGCCGAATATTGAATATTCGTTACATCCCTAAATCAAAGTTGACTGGTGCATGCGAAAAAGCACAGAGGGTTTTCTGTATCTGAAAACGGATGATAAGTTCAGATTATTAGTAGGCTCTGTATCATATAAACAATGGGTCCATACCGAAAATGGTATTACGCAAACATTAATAGGAAGGGTTTCTATCATATTTGTTCATAATAGTAAGCAAAAATGAGTCAAAAATTCATTATTAATTTGAAGCTTTTCTATAAAATTTTACATAAATTCATATTTGACAGAGTTTTCTTTTGTTTATCCTTCATTTTCCCATTTTGTTTTTCTACTTACATGAATACTAATAATGGGCTATGAAAAGTTTTTCATTCTTAGGAAAATCAATAGGAATTCAAACCAATAGTAATGGTAACACTAATGATAAAATAATATTTCTATACATGGAAATGCTGTTTTTAATTCATTAAAAAATTAACTACATAATTAATTGTCATGAAACCTCAACTACAACCTGCCATATTCTTTATAGCTTGTGTAAGCAAAATTTAAAGAAAATCTGTTCAGTAGTTTGGATTTCTATAGTATACAGAAATTCACTTTTATTTATAAAGATTAAAAGGGGGGAAAAACCATACCTCTTCAAAAAGATCCAAATCATATGTATTGTCATCA
Source organism: Araneus ventricosus (assembly GCA_013235015.1). NCBI lineage: Eukaryota > Metazoa > Arthropoda > Arachnida > Araneae > Araneidae > Araneus > Araneus ventricosus. Next base: position 19,567 of record BGPR01009926.1, on the reverse strand, counting down.
TCTGCAAAGTAAACAACTCCCTTTTCGTTTGGGTGCACATGTTTTCGAATCCAGTTGAGACCCAAATTGCGCTGCAACACACCTCTTGGCTTAAGCCAATTAGGATCCTCCTTTGTCATTTTCATGGCAGGGGGTGTGGGAACATTCAAATGAGTAAATGGCAGGCGAGACTTTGATAAAAAGTTTGTGACTAGAGCTGTTTTATTTTCTGCGTCTTCCACAACTATCCAATGAACACTTGGAACCTTATGAAAAATAAAGATTTTAGTTCTTAACAGATCAGTGAAGAAATACAATCACATAAAAATGAAATACAGTAGAACCCCTCTAATCTTAAATTCCAGTTAATCCAAACCGATTTTATTTTGGAAAATTATATGTAATTGAAAAAATTACTTGAAAAGATTTAAATATACATACTAAAAACAAAAAAGTACTTTTTCAGCATGCATAATTTTGTACACATTGAAGAAACTAATGCAATTTGCCGTAAGATAAGGTCACTTCATACAGGAGCACATCCATTATTCGAATGAAAAGGGGACACATATTATCTTCTATTGCTTTTGAATAAAAGAATTCAAGAGATAGTAGTGTTGAGTACTTATAACTTACATTTTTTTTAGCAGACATCTTTTACTTTTCTATTTTTATCAGAATTTTGGGTAATCCGAATTTTTTGTAATACGAATAGACACTGGTCCCAATTAGTTTGGATTAGTGGAGTTCTACTGTAGTAGCAAGTTTTTAAAGTACATATATTGGAAGAAAGAAATCATCATAAACAATGATTAGCAGGATTATTTTACTGTCATTAGTTAGCAACATATTGTCATGAGTAAAGTATTTTTTTCAACAAAACTGTGCATAGCGCCTTGTTTAACCCATTAATACCCAGCGTCCTATTTATAGGACAGTTACATTTCACTTCTGTCGCTGAACCAAATGCATTTCATAATGTCTTTTTTTGCTTTGGTTGTAAAGTCAATAGGTATTTCCAAACTCCAAAACTGTTAATTAGGAAGTGATTTTTATTTTTCTCTATTTTAAAAATCTTTAATATTTATGTAAAAAAAAGTTTTTACAAAATATTTAAAAAAAAAATGGTTTTTTTTTAAAGAGAAAAAAAAAGATTTTTTTTCTTCCTCCGAAATTAAACATAACTTAAAAGAAACTTATTGAAATCTATGCTTTAAATTAATTTGGGAGTTAATGGGTTAATAAAAGGAGAAATTGTTATGCATTGTAACATATTTCCCATTCCTGCTTTCTACAGAATGATTCAAAAGAGTTCTAACAAACTTGATGAGTAGGTCAGGCAAACTAAAACAAATCCCTTTCACATAGGAAACATATAGACAGAGATGTAATGTGTGTGCTAGTGATACAAGAATTAAAAATCGATTCATGTAAATATGGTTGACAAAACCAATCTATGCTTAATGTTATAGAAACAACACAAAGTTCTTGATTACAGTGAGTATTAATTGAGAAAGATAAGACCCAAAGTGTATTACTCTATTATATTACTATTTCAAAGTTTTGCCGATCAAAGGTCTGTGGCCCTTTGGACCACACGGTACTCTGCATCTCTCGTCTCATCTCGTACCACTTCCCAAACAGTTTATTGTGGGGCATATGTCTATGGAAATCATTCATCATACAAAAATACCACTACTCATCTACTACCTTCAGCCATCCCATTACTAAATGCATATATAGCATTGCATTAATTTCTGACTCAACTCAGTGCCGACTTTTATTACAATCAGATTATAACAGGACGTGGGATATTTGGTGCTTTCCAAAATCGAATGTTTGGTAAAGATTGTAAATGCCAATGTGGAGAAGACGAAACAATTAAACATGCCCTAATGGAATGTCCAGTTTGGACTCAACAACGAGACAAACTACCCAAAAGTTAGTTAATAAAGGAAATTCATGAACTTGCACATTTACCAGGATTTAAGACTTACGCAGTTAATATAGTTAAATCTTTATTCGATTCTCGCTCGGAGAATTGAACGGACTGATTGATGTGTGGAGCTTTTTTTTTTATTTTTGCTTAAATGGTCTGTAAAGGTTTCATTGTGTAATTGCGCTTGCATCTGAGGAGTTTGGTGATGCGTCGGTTGAGCAAATTCCGCTACCATCAAGTGCTGACTTGTGCTATCGTGCTGGGCGGGGCCACTTTGTGCTGCCCCATCAGAAGTTCTGGATGGCTTTGGCTGAGACGGGAACACTAAATGCATATATAGCATTGCAACACTGGTGTACCACTTCACCCCTCACTGTATTTTAACTGGATAATGATGGTTTGTGTAGCTCACTTCACATCAGACCAAACAACACTCTCTAGCATCCACATATGATGTTCCCACCTGCATGTTCCTTTAAAAGATAGAATGATTTTGGATGCCTGCTCTACCCTTAAAATTTGTCAGAACCCTATGGAATCACCCTGTATAAATGTGTGATATCCTTATGAAGATGTTCCATTCTTTAATTAGTGTCAAATTTTACAGTTTATTTACCTTTACTAGGGCTTGTTGCTAGCAGCCATATTTATAAATGATTTCTAAAGCAGATAATATTTGCAAAAGAATTTCAAGGGAACTTTTTTTACAACTTCAACTTTATTCATTATGAATATCCCTGTCCTGCTAGTAATATAGCCAATGCAATTAAAATGAAATTTAACATATAGCATTAAAGTATTTAGAAATAAAGCATGTGGTGTATGTTCTTCAAAAATGTAATCTAAATTTCATACTAAAACTTTTCAAATAATTTATTCACAAATAAATAAAAGCAAAAAAGCTTCAACATTATTAACCCATACATTACTGTTCAGACTACACAGATATGCAGATTATATAACTATAAGTTTATTAGGTACTTTTCTGTTAACCGAACCCCAATTGTCACCATGCTGTATATAATGTTGGTTTTATTCCATTTTGGCGCTAACATTCATCACTACAGTAACTAGAATTTAGCCTTGATTTCCAGTGAATTACAGCTAAGAATCGACAATCTGTTGCTATAATTTGGCACAGATTGCCAAACTCTAGCGACCTTAGTGAAGAATATTGGCAACAAAGTAGAATAACACCAACATTTCAGTTTGGCAATGTTTCGGATTGCATTAATGGAAAAGTACTGGGGATTATTGCACCTTGCTCGCTGATGGTTGCTAATATTCAGCATTTTTTTTAAACAAGCTACATAAACCAGGCCAGCTCAACACATGTCCAATGTTTTAGCACTGCACATTTATTTACTAACTGCATTTTTATCTAACTCTTTTAAATTATTAGTAAACTATTTATTATTAACTATAGTATATTGTATTATGATATATTATATAATTATATTATATTAATTAAATTATTAGAGTAGCATTTTGAGAAGCTATCATGCAATTTAGTTTACTCACATGAAAAAAGTAAAAATTTTCACTCATTAAAATTTGCAAAGATGAAATTTATTGCTCCTTAATCTATACATCCATTCATCCAAATTTTGAGGTGTTGCCAATGAGTTTTGATGCATTGCAAATATGTAAAAAAAAATCGATTATCCTAAACATGAAGGTGTATTATGTATTCCATGTAACAGTAATAGTTTATGTAACAGTTGATGTGTATGCTTTTTTAGTATTTAAATTCAACCTGATTTTGTTACTAATATGATAAATATGTAAACAAATCAATTTGCAGAAATACTTTCTAGGAAAATATTAATTGTTAGAATAACTTTACAATAAAAACTAAATAAAGTAATTAAAAAATTTATTTATCGAAGTGTTGAAAAATATATAAATCAGAAAGATTCCAAAGTTATGTATTTCTAAGTAGAGCATTTAATGACTGAAAACAAAACCTAGAAGCAAGGAACCCTAAAAATGTAACTAACTATCATTATAAAAATTTCAATAGCTAATTGCCCATGTCCCCACAAAATGCCATATTTCAGTTTATTTGTATATAATATAAGTAAAATAAATGGAACAATGAATAGATATAAAGTTGCACAAAATAATTTTTAAAAAATCAGTTATAATTTAGTTGCAAGGCAAAAAATAAGTTTGAGCACTTTTATCTGAAAGATATAAATAAGAACTGAAGAAAAAAAAATGCTTATCTTTTAAATGAGTACTATGAGTAACAAATTACTAACAAGGTGTATCAAAAATCTTAATACAAATTAAAAATGCTGTAACTCCACAACCATTGATCACTGGTAAATAATTCGCCAAATCATTGGAAAGTCATTGTCAAGTTTTGTTTAACTGTCCAAGGTCCCAAAGCAACATTTTTCTTCAAGGACAATAGTGCCAATGACTTGTGAAACTAAAAATGTGAATTTGGCTTCTTCCACAATTACCAACTGACATTGACGATTTTATGTTCCAACAAGACAGAATACTTCTAAACAAGTATTTAGAAATCAACAAAGAAGTCAAAGATTCCTAAATGAAGATCTCTTGAATTGTTGGATCAGGCCTACAGGAGTCAAAACTTGGCACTTCAATTAATTGTGCCCATCTAATTCTGCTGATTCTGAATGTTCATGATGTAGGACTATGTTAAAGACTGTGATTAAATAACATCCCTGTGAGGAAATCTGAATGAGCTCAAACATAAAAGTCATAAATTAAGCTGCCATAAATTAAATGATATCAGCCATGCTCCAGCAAATATAAAAAGAATCAGCCAATGGGGTATTAAGTGTATGCAGCTTTTGAGAGGGGAGAGGGAAAGTTACCATCACAAAACTTGAGTATTTTGAAACTGGCTCACTATTGAAGACCAATTTTAGAAAAAAAAAAAAGAAAGTAAGAATTTTGAAGTCAGAAGAAGAGTTTTGATACACTTTGTATAATTAAAAATGGCAGATTACTTTGATCAGACACAATAAGCAATGTATTTTGATATTTGAAAAGTTAAAAAAGCAGCAGAATCTGACATACCAATAAAAGAGTATGAGAAAATCTTGTAAGTTCTGCCTTTTGAACAGGTCTTGCATAGGTAGGAGTTACGATAAAAATCCTAGGTTTATTGTCATAGGCATTAATAGTCTTCTCTAAAACTTTTAAAAGCTTTGTGCATTGTGGTTCACTTTTTGCTATATCAAAAACTCTCAGAAGCAAATAATTCTGCAAAAAAAAGGCAATAAATAAATAATAACAAGCAATTATGATTTCATATTGATTTATAACAGGTTTTTTAAAAAAATGGTGGACTCCCACATATGGTCAGTCAAAAAAATATTAGAGTCATAACATTTCTCACCAAGCCAATTATTTCAGATAGTTGAATTAAAAGATTTAATTAAAATCTAAATAATCAGTTTTAGTTTAATTTCCTTTTATTTATCATTTATTAGGTTATTTATTAACTCATGTCAGGATCATGACAAAATTTTTCTGACAGATATGGACTCTCTCAGCCAAAATGAGGCGAGTAAAAAAGTTTAAGAAGCCCTAGTTTATAAGATGATTACATCAGTTAACAAACCAATCAATGGCATACAAAGAATTACCTAATCAAATTTTCATATTTATTATCCGAGAGTGATATAAACTAATATTCATAGTACCAAATTTTCTCAAAAAATAAGACCTGGTCTTACATTAATTTTTGCTCCAACAGATGCGTTAGGGCTTATTTTCAGGGGATGACAAATTGCTGAAGGAAGTCACCATCCAGTGTTGTGATGCTATGAATTCTTCTGGCGATATGTCTAACTTTGATGCCATTGTAAGAATAAATGCTTGACTATCAGTCTTGTGAAAAACCAAACACTATTCTGTTATGTCAAAAAAGCATTCATAGATTATGTCTTCCAACTCAAGAAATTTGCTGACCTGATCAGCACTTACTCTTCTTAGCATTTCCTTTTTTCACCTGTTGACTGAGGTTATCATACTCTGATCAACACTTTTAGAACATTTCAAGATCCAACACCTTCTCTTTACAGAAAGCTGCAAGATTCTTACCCTGGGAATCTTCCATAATTCATTTCTTGTACTCGATAGAATTGCATTACACTTTTGCACTCATCTTATCTGAGGATCAAAGTATTATTCTCTTTGAATCTATTATACAATCAAGTGTTGATTGTCTGCTGCAAAACTCAGCATATTGAAAACAGATTATTCTAATTACTCGTGGGCATGTCTGTTACAGTGAAACCTCTTTGAACGGCCACCCCTCTTAACAGCCAAATTTTCGTGGCACGGATTTTTCGGCCCATAGACCTAATGTTAAAATAACCCCTAGCAACGGCCACCCAACCCCTCTGAAAGGCCGCCGGTGGGTTCGCCCATCCCATTTGACAAACGCATCGGTTAGAGATTTACTTTTTAAACTGAAAAACAAACTTGAAAAAATGGTTTTTTCCGAGAAGGGTAAAAACTTAAAACAGTCACAAATTGTATCCTTTTTTCAAAAAATGTAAAAAATTATTAAATAAAGTACTATTTTCTCTTTAGATAAGTCTCAAACTTCATTTTAAATAAGAAATATGTGTCAGACTTGTTTATGTTATGTATTATAGCAATTATTTTGTAATTGTAACGAAAACCCTTCAGAGCGGCCAATTTTTCTCGGAACGGAGGGGTGGCCGCTCAGAGAGGTTTCACTGTATTTATGAAATGAGCACATGTGTTGCAATTGAACTGAGATCGATCATTTGGCAAAAAGTCTGGCTGATGATCTAACTAGGACTTATTGTGGAGATATGGCTTATATTTAGAGCATCCTGAAAAATGATGCTACAGCTTATTTTTGGAATAGCTTCCATTTTTTGGGAAATATGACAGATATATTTGGGGAAAGGAAAGACTTAAGATTGTGGAATGCAACACTTATTTTTCTTAAGAATGATATTGATATTATAATGATATTGGTTTAATCCAATAAACTTAACATTTTGAAAGGAAAATTGAACTTGATATACAATCATTGATACTAAATTGTTTGTGTTAAATTTATATGCAAATAACTAAACTGTATGGAAATATAAAGGTACCAGGAATAATATCTATGAATTTTATTTCATAGTCTATGCAGTTTCTAACTTATGTAAATAATCAAAACATTCTTTTTTTATGAAATAATGCAGATTATTAATGAACTTAACATTATTCTCATATTCTCCTTTAGCCTATTGCAATATTCAAGCCAATCTGAAATACTTACTTTGATATAGAATATTTTTAGACTCATTTCTTTAATTTTTATTTATTTTCAATGATTATTTTTCAAAAATAACAGAAATGCCCACCAATAATATTTCAAGTTCTAATCAACGAATGATACAGAAAGAAAGGTTAAAATGAGGTTCATCCTATTAACTTGCCATTCTTCTATTTCTTAGATGGTTCACCAATTGGAATCAAGAAATATATAAGTTTTATGAGGCAAAAAAAGTACCAATATTATTTGTCAATGATAACTCATTTTCAAGGTCACTAGATTCCATTGGATTGAAAACAGTTCCAAATACAAAGAACTGTTTTCAGAAATAAATATATAGATATAGAATATTTTATATGATAAAAGTAGTAGAAAGATATGCATATATGTTGGAGTTTGTTATAATGGACTATTACATTATTGAATCCATTATATCACAATTAGCCTTCTTAAATTGCAGCATTCTGATAACATGGTGCAAAAATTGTAAGATTCCTCTAACAATTTCTAACAACCTGGTTTCTATACAAAATGGTGCAAAAAGTAGAGCCTTTCTACAATATACCATTCAGATATCCCTCCAATAGAGATATGACAATTTGACTTTTTTTTAAAAAAGAAATAAAAACTTTCTAAATTAACCTAGTTGAAGAAAGGTTGAATGTATTCCAAATCAAAGCAGCATATATATGTTAACATAATTACAGTTTTTACTTGTGCAGAATGTTTAATGCAAAAATTAATAAAATTACCAGTCTTCAGGAGTCTGATAAGTAACAAACTGAGATTCACGCTTTGGAATTTTTGTACAGAAAATAAGACACCTTATAAGCTTCTTTCCATTTGCTTCAATAAATATCAGAAGTAGTTTATGAATAAATAAATTATCAGTTGTCATCCTGGATTCACTGATGTAAAGAGGAGATCTCTTTGCACTGCTCATAAACTCAATTTCATAAATTACTTGTAATTACAAATCTTCATGCAATTCATTATGGCACATTAGCTCGTTATAATTTTTATGAGTGGGCTTTAACAGTCCAAGCCAAGTTACCATACCGACTACAGGCAATTTGCAACAATGTATCAAGGTTTCAAAAATCATCAGGAATGAAATATTGGTGATCAGAATATTAGCTTAGTTTGATTAAACAAAAACATCAAGAGTAAAAAAACAAAAACAATACAGTCCTTCCAATGTCTTTCTTTTCTCTTGGGATTTTTTGGGCCATGAGAGGTCAATTTTTGAACAAAAGTCAGGTCTCTCACAGAAAAAGATTCCATTTTCCCCTACCTGCAGGTGAACCTTGATAAAGTCGGTAGAGCTAGATTCTTTTACACATTTCTTCTACTTTTTTCCAATAGTTTTTAAAGGTAACTTAGTTATTATTTTCACTAAAAAGTCTTAGTTTGATTAAGATTCATTATCTAATATCATACGGCAAATTACTAATGGTAGCTGTGGTTCTTAATGCCAACATGTAGCAGCATTCTGTATTTCAATAAATATGAGATCTTCTATTTTTGTAGAATGATCACCATAGTAATGCAAAGATTTATGCTAATAAATTCCTGTTTACATCTTGTCTAAACTAAGTTGCCATCAATCCAACTGAGCAGTTAAAACTTAGCTTTAACAGTATATGTATCCTAAGACAATACCACTAAGTAATATATTGACTCAATCCCTCAAACTACTTGTTAGGCTTTTGGTCAGGATGCAATAGCTCACAGATAAATATGCAGCTAAAAAAGAAAGATCCTTATTTCAATGTATATAAATTTAAATACAAGATTTAGCTTAAAACCATATTTTTGAAGCTACAAGAGGGTTATTTCCAAATGAGATGCAAATTTTGAACAATGATCAGACAACAAGAACAATGTCTGAAGCAGCACCCCACTCTCCAAACTCCCATGCCATAGCAAGATGAATAAATTTCCTGATGATAACAGCTTTAATATGTGTAAGGCTCATGTACATGGCAGATTTTCAGTGGAATAGAGTGAAAAATCTTCTGATCTCAAAAAGCAAAATTCTACATAGAATAAAACCTTAATAAATTACCAAAAATTTAGAACTCCCTAGAAATGCAATAAATAACAAGAGTAAGAATATATCTTTGTATGATTCAATTTCAATATTTTTCAAGTTTTAACATTTATCAACTTACCTGTTCTTTTTGGCACAAAGCTTGCATATTTGAAGGAACATACTTGGCGGCATGCCAACAAGTGTTGAATACAACTGAAATACATTAAACGGTTAAATAACAGTTCATACTGCATTCACATTAGCCAATAAAACAAAGGTAAATGATACAGAGATAAAGATTGCAGCTTCCTTAGAATTAAACACACAAGAAAATGCAATAGTTTTCTTTGAAAAACAGGAAACTTCAAAATTCTTAACATTAAAAGCATAAAAAAATGTTGCCATTAAAAGACAATTTTATTAAAAACAATGAACAAAATATTATATGATATTAAGAATTAAGTTTCCAAATTAAAGACAAAACTTACCAAATTGCATTGTCAACCAAACCACAGTTATAGTACAAAAAACAATTACAAATAGCTGCAGTGGAGTCATCTTTGGTAACAGATTCATTCTTTGCATTTACCAAACATTATCTTCCTGTAAATTAGGTTAAATTTAGTTCAAAGAAAATACATCAAAAATGAATTATTCAAAAAAATCATACTAATCTATATAAATAAAATTGTTTGTCTGTGTGCTTGTTTGTTTGAATCTTATACAATTTCACACCCCTTGGCACATTAGAACAAAATTGGCACACATGTTCCTTAATGTCTAGAAGGATTAACCACACTATTAAAAAGTTTAGAAAGGAGGTTAAAAGTGTAATTTTTAACACTTTTCCACCATACCTTTGGAGTGTATTTTCACACTAAACTATTTTTACACCATCTTAAAAATTAAAAAATTATCTTTTCAGTAATACCTGTACAATTTCCGTACAACTTTTATCTTATTTTAAAGCCATTCTGAAAATTAATTTAAACACAATTTGTAAAAATGCTTTCATTTATTTAAACCTAATTACATCTGCCACTCGCATGCTTTTGCCATTGTTAAATTGCTTTCTTCAGACATTTTCCCTTCTGCACGCAGCTATTCGAACCTTTTTTTTTTTTTTTTTTACAGCATTCACATTTTAATATGCATTCTTTGTAACTTCCCTTTAAACACTGCTTTTTAAAATCATCGCAATTTCTTTTATTATTTGCCTTAAGTTTGTCTCTGTTGTAGTGTCCGATAGTTTAGAACTTAAATTTTTAATGCGTCCAGTTGGCATATCATGTCTTTTAAATGACTGGTTTTTCCACTTGATCTCATAGAATTAGATTATAATTCACTTTATGAGTTTGCAAGTTTTTATTGCATTGTCTATTTTCTCGCACCACCTTCAAAATCATACTTTTTAAAATATATCAATGGACAAAAACAGATTTCCTTTTACCTTTGCATTTTTTAACTATAAGTTTTTGGACTTTTTTTCTTACTTTTGTACTATCTATATCTTGGGCATTATATTTCCCTGTTAACCATTACTGTCATATCATCAGAGCTCAAAATCCAAATATTAGATTGTGAATATTTGATTAAATATTTAACACTAGAAAGACAGAGGGGTCTGTGTAGCCCCTCTTATTTGCTGTTCAGTAATTTCAATAATAATTAACTGAACATAGTGCAGTTTTCTGACTTTTCATATTATGATCCTATTTTAGTGCTTATTTAATCAATTATGTATTAGCCTCATGAGAGCGTAAATATTGAATCTTATATCTAGAATGACCTTATTTATTACTTGTTTTCTTTGATTTATAAACATAATTAATATAATTTCTTATTAATTTTAACATTTTTACAAAAAATTTCAGTTAAAGTGAGTTGCTTCATTAGTTTTGGTTTTTGATTAAGTAACTTCTCTTTTACTTTATGTATCACCGTTATGTCCGACTCCGAAATAAAGTCTCTCTACTCAAGTCCTTTTATTGCAGTGTTCAACACTTCCACTAAGCTGTCTATTGGCATTTTATCTTCCGCTTGTGTTTCTTCTTCGCTATCGGATACCAAAGTTTTGGAGTTCATCAACACCATACTGCATATTTTGGCATCAGTGAGTCGGGGCATTATCGTCGCAATGCAGTACTTCAAAGGCATCATCTTCGGCAATTTCGTGTCCTCTTGACTTGACGTACTCAAGTAGTTCGAAAATTTCAGCTTTTTCTTTTGAGATCTGAAATCCTTTGAAATCGGTATACACGTTTTCTTCGTCCTCATAGAATATAGTTGGACTAGTTCATTTTGAGTGCTCGAGAGAGGAAGGTATTGTAACTCCGTGATTCATTACACTTACTTAGAAGTCAGCTTTTGGTAGCAGTATATGACGTGACCAAGCAAGTGGAAGAAAAACTTCCATCTGCTGGAGGGAAACGAACAGGAAAATCACATTTCAAATCGTAACTTGCAGAGTTGCAACCCCATCTATTAACTGCTCAGACAAAAGTCAAGGGCCATTGTCAAATGGTCATTGCTCATTGAATCATGCTTATTTACTGTTTGTAAGTATTTATACCCATGAGTGAAGGCCTGACTGGTGTGTGGGAGGTCCTGCATGCCAATACTTTATCTTGGGACCCAGCTTGGTGGCGCTGATCTCTCATTCACCTCACCTAACATAAAACTATGCTTGTATATATATTTTTTTAAACATAGCCATTTGTTCACCGCCCTTAAGTTTGTCCACTGGTGTGTATATAGCCATTTGTTCACCAACTTTAGGTTTGTCCATCTGTATAATCCCTAACATTTTTTCTGTGAAGAAAAACTTTTAAAAGTCAGCATCTCTGTAAGTTATAAATATTCAATTTCAATCTGGCATTTCAAACAAAGGGTAAAATATTCACTGAATCATTATCATTTTCAGTGGAAGTCTTTCAAGATAATGTAATATATATATTTTTTTTCTCATTGCCAAATATTAAGATGCTGCCATGCAATTCTCCAATTAATTTAATTTTTGAGCCAGCTTGTTTGTCCAGAATATTTGCTTGTACCCAGTGGCGAATCCAGGATTCGGGTCTGGGAGGGGCTGAGGTCATAAAAATTTTATATCGTAGTAACGAATGTCAAACCTCATGGCTTATATAAACCAAAACACTTTAACTTTACAGGCTTTCCTCTCCTGACAATAAGAATAATAAAGAACACTACAATACTTTAGATAATTTAATAAAAAATACAATGAAATAACTAACCAAAAAATGTTTTGGACCGCTACAAGTGCAAGTGGAATGACTAGAAAAGTAGGAAAATTTTTGAGCCTGTCAAGTCAGAAAGCAATGTTGTCATGATTTTATTACTATTTTTTACAAATGAAAATTAAGATCAAACAGTTGTAGTGATTTTAATTA
>BGPR01009925.1:0-55086 GCA_013235015.1 Araneus ventricosus | reverse complement strand
TTTCACAAAATTATGTATACACAACTCGGTGATTTAGACGCATTATTGGTGGTGCACTACACGCTTCCTTGCACAATTCCATCTTAAACACTGTTAACGTGAAGAAATTTTTGCAGGGCAGGCTGTTCAAATTGTAACCTGATCATTTCTAGTGCAAGGCTTGAGGTTGAGTATTCAGTTCACTCAAACTGCTGATTTGTACAGCGCAAATTTTAGCACCAAAAGCTGACACAATTGCCTCCATTTCATACATGAATAAAGATGAAAATTTTGGTTAACACCATTCACATCTTGAAGATTTCAAACTCGCAGAATCTTGAAGATTTCAAATTCGCAGAATCAGACATCACATCACCTCACCAAAAAACTTGTTGGAGAATCGAACTCTTTCATTTTAATTCCAACGGAAAAGAGAAAAATATAAAAATGACAAGCTTCCTGAAGGCCCAAAGGCCCCCAGAAGCCGCAAAGGCCCTTGGGGCCCGCAGCTGCAACCACACGTTTAGACTATCACAAAGGAAATTCAAATCATAACGGAAAACGATTCCAGTGACAGACGCCAAAACCTGATTACGCCAAATTCTTGCGCGAAAACAAGATGGCGAAGAAATAATCCCGTTGAAAAATTTGATTTCAAAAATTAATAAAGTTGAAACCTTAATGGAAACAACAACAAAAGTTTGTTGACAAATAATATTTAAGTCGAATACAAAGTAAATGATTAAGAAAAATTTAGATATTTAATGAAACGGCTAAAAATTATCGCTTGAATTTCAAAAATTGTCAAAGATGCCACAAGAGATGAAATAAACTTTGGTGGCGAAGAATTAAATTAATTAAAAATACTGATAAAACCGAAAAAAGATGTAGATGCAATTTTTGCAATCTAACATGCACATAATAGCATATATTTATGGTAAATGTGGGTAATCAGTAATTATGGATAACAGCCGGTTAAAGTGAATAATCATTTACCACTTTAAACGTTATTATCCATAATAACCGATTATCCACATTGACCGTAACATATATAAAACCGGGAGCTCGTGACAATGTTAGTTTCTGTGTTCAAGGAGTGTTTTGAAACGAATTATTTAACAAATAGCACATCTAATCACACCAAAATCGTTGCACATAATAGTATATATATCTATAACTCGTGATAATGTCAGTTCCTGTATTCGAAACTTTAATAATTCGCTCTTGAAACGAATTATTTTGAAACTCAATTTAAATTCAAGAATTGTTCCTTCTCAGTCCTTCACCTATTAGAATTAAACTTAGGCAGGAAAGTTTTGTGTTAGTTTAGGATTTGTAGTGTAAGAGTGCCTTTCCTCAAATGTTCGAATGCAACCTAACGTTCTCCACAGCTTTCAACACCAATGACTTTTAATTTAGTTCCCAATTTCCAGTTAAACTAGCAAAGCTGAGCTCTGTGTAGTAATTTGGAGAATAGTCAGTCAAGAGCAGCGTTTGGAAAGTAAAAGTTTCTGTATAGTAATCAAAATGTTTTAATGTGTTCCATTTAAATGTTTCTTGAGAGAATAAGCCAACGGACGCTTGGAAATGGTTTCTAGAATAATAAAAATGTTTCAAATGCTTTGCTGAAATGAAACTGTCGCCTTTTTTTATTTACTGAAAAAGAACATGAATGGTTTAATGGGTTTAATTTAAAGAAGCAGGTCTCGTCTTTCTTCGGAGGAGTTGCTTCGCTTACTCCTTAAAAATTATTTTAGTAAAACTGTACCCTCTTTTTACATATTTTATGAATAATAGTTGTATTATAAAGAATATTAATAACATTGGTTGACATTTTATGAACATAAAAAAGTTGCATTATAACGAATACAAATAACCTTAGCAGAAAATGTGTTATGTTTTAAATACTAAAGATTGCAGTGCTTAGTATTAATTGATATTTAGTAGCATTTTTTGCATCAAAAATATAAAGTAATTCTCTAAGTGATATCAAATAATATATTTTAAGTGAGATGTTTTGAAGAAATATTTAAACTAAAGAAGCTAGTTTCATTTTTGAATGGAAAGCATATTTTCTTTCAAAAACAATGAGGATCAAAGGAGTTACAGCTTCCCTGAACAAGATAGCGCAATTTGTCAAGCGGTTGGATTTGAATGTTTATAAAATATGATGCCTAGCTCAGCTTAGCGATAACTGTGTAGGGATTCATTCTGATTCTCAACTCCTCATATGTGCTTAAAAGAGTTTGATTTAATTTCCTTTAATAGATTAACGTTCCGTTATGAAGCTACACAGTGGTTATTTAGGGATGGATTTCATAACAATGAACCATGCTGAGATGGCATAAATGACATTTTAACCACCATCCCATTCTCCAGACTTACACGTCAACTTTAAATTTGAATTTCATAAACATGTGCTGCACAGTTTACCTGGTGTGTCCATTTATTTTACTCAATTAAACCGACAAGCAGACCACTGTAACACTCTCCCTTTGCATTTGCGACCCGTGTTCTAATTTCAAAACGACTTGTTTTTCTATATCTGGACTACCTTTAAAGTTTATTCTTGTATATTTTGGAGTTGCAGTTTCGAATTTGAAGGCAGGATTAACGAATGGGAAGTTCAAAGACTTAATTGGGAACATCTGGAAGAAGGAAGATGAGAAGATGATTTATACAGACGGATCAAAAATGGATGACAAGGTTGGTTGTAGCTTTGTAACTTATACTAAAGGGAAAGAATTTGGAAATAGAATATATAGACTTTCAGATAACTGTTCAGTCTTTATGGCTGAAGTTATGGCCATAAAGCTCGCTGATGAATATATTATCGAGCAACACTGGGATAATTGTACAATAGCTACAGATTCAAGATCAGCTCTCAAGGCATTAGAACCTCTGAATGAGAAAAGGGAAATCTATAACGTTATTAAAAGTAAAATAATTAAATATGATAAAGGAATTAAATTACATTGGGTTAAACTCCACATGGGACAAACAGGAAATGAGACAGCCGATGAATTTGCAAAGCTCGCAACCAAAAAATTGCATGTGGATTTCAATTTTTCCATTCAAAATCTCAAGTCAAGACAAAATTAAGGAAGAAAGATGGTCTAACTCTACGAAAGGTAGAGTTACAAGGGAATTCTTTAACAAAATAGACATAAAGAGATTAAAAAGAGACATTTTCCTTAACCAGATTTTTACCGGGCATGGAATCTTCAAAACATACCAGAATAGATTCTTAGGCAAGTGTATTTGTGGAGCAGACAAGGGAGATGCTAAAAATCTTCTCTTGGAATGTGGGGATTTGGAAACATGAAAGAGAAACTCTGAATTTGGATTGTAAGGCTCCGTTGAAAACTCTTCTTTTGTACCCCAGTTCTAAAACTTTTCAAGGATTGTTCTTCTGTAACTGTTGGATAACTGTTTAACACATGTTTCTCTATGATTATTTACTTTTACTTTTTCCCACAATTTATTTATTTATTTTTATATTTTCTTATTTGGTCTTTCTTTCGGCTTTTTTAAATTTCGTGCTGAAATTTTATTGTATTTTGTAATCTTTATTTATTTATATTTAGTTTTAGTTGTAATTTTTTGTCAGTATTTTTCTTAATTTTTCTGCATGTTGACATGTATGTTGTATGTTCTTCATTTTTGACACTGTGTTTTTATATGTTTTGACATGTTTGTTTTGTGAATATTTTCATCCAGTTTTCATCCGCCATTCACCATTTTGGGCAGGTAGGTGAAGCCGGTGAGGGTTAAAATTAATAAATTAATTAATTCTCAGTTATGTCAGGCTTACATTGCGGCTGATGGACTTCCGGCCATGGATTAGGTCTTGTTGGATCTACCGGTTGGTGGAGGCTGGACGTTTCGGACCTGGAATAGGTACCTTTGGAAATATTCTTCGGTAACTTGAGCGCGTTCCCTATTTAATCGTAAATTGTTTCTTTCAAATGTCTCATAGTGTTTTTCACCTATTTTACGGACGGTCAGAATTGAAGCTGGGTCGTTGTGTTGTTGAGGGTGTTGACGGAGGATTGGTCAGTTCCTGTAGTAGGTAGCTCCACCGTTTTCGATCGCTTCATCGGTCTGAGAGGGCTATCACTCGACCGGCCAACTGTAATAGGTCCGTATGCCTTGTTGCTGGACAGTATCCATACCTTGCTTTGGTTCTCAATTAAGTCACTTTTCCAATGCTGGATAATCCCGAATATGAGTAGAGGCAAAAAAAATTTAGTAAAGTGAGTACATACATAAGAGACGCAATGAATTTTTTAATTTTATAATTCTAAAATTAGTGAGATTTTAGCATTAAGTTCTATGAAAATTGAAAATTGTTTTAAGATCATTCACTTGATTGCAAAAATTTCCGATTAGTAATTCGAACACACTCCAATTTATAGTCTAATTCAGTGGCTACCAAACTTTTTCGATTCTCGGCACTCTTGGTGAATCCAGATTGTTTCATGACGTCCTATGTAACTACTTTAGTACTATGTAGTACTTTAACAAGTATTTTATGCAAAATAGTCAATAGTCTTTTTATAGCTTAGGTAAAAATAAATTTAAAACATTTTAGATTGTTTAAAAATTTAATGAGTATATTTTAATAAATGTAGTAATCTGTGGTTTGGTTGAGCCTTTTGATCACTACATATTTTCTCAAATCACAGAATTCAACTAGGATTGGCTACGTTTTATTGCAACAACTAGTTAAACCCGGCTTCGTACAAGAAAGAAGTAGCAAATTGAATTAAAATTCTCTGATCTTTAGCACTAAGGAGTGGATATTCATCTTTTTCTGTAAACCAAAGCTCAGTTAATTCCAGACGTCTAAATTTTGTTTTAATGTATTGTCACAAGACAACTCAATCAGATTATCTCTCTGAAGCAGTAAATGCAAATGGAGCAGTAGGATATTGAATGTATGAAAAATTATCGATATTACCACTTTGAAATAATATTTCTCAAAATATGTTATAGGTGTTCTGCAAAAATGTCGCTATCTATGAAATTAACTTAAAAATGTAAATCAAATTATAAAAATTATATAATATCTTGCGGTGCCCTGGTGAGGAAATCGAAACTCCCGGCACGCACTTTGGTAGCCACTAGTCTTCTAGACTAGTTTGGTAGCTATAAGTCTTCTCTATCTCTTTAAACAAGTTATTGAATATATGAGCATATCTTGGTATTCGTTAGTAAGGACAACAAATATCATAACGTCATTGTTAATTCCTGCCATTTCTTTGCTACGTACTGTTAGATAGTTTATGGTAGTACATAATGGGGTGTGCGTCAAAGGAAACGTTCTAAAAATAATATATGTTGCTGTTTTTTTTTCCTTCGATCTCATTCAAATGTACGGGACCGACCCAGATGCGACCTCTTCAAAGAATCATACTTATGCAATAAAACTAAGAGTGGGACTTTCCTGTTGAGAGAATGTCATTCTTTTCTTCTGTTAGTGAAACCCATAACATGTGTATTTTGTCTCAGTTCCCGAAAAAAATTTACGTCCGCTGTTTTCGTATTAAGTCTATCTCATGATTTATAACCACTATCATTTAAATTCGGTTGAAATAAATTATATTTACGGCAAGAAATTAGACTTCAATTTCGGAACGTGCAATAACTACAACGCCAACCAGCGAGAGTGTTTTCCCCGAGAATTGTTCGTACTCTTCCACAATACGACACATTTCACGTCTGACTTCGTCATAAAGTGAAGAAAGCCGAGCATGCACTTTGGAATAGCGCCTCTTTCTATTTGTTGACCAATTTAGTCCACAATTTTAAATACGTTTTGCTTGTTGCTCGATTGATTTATCGCGTTCACATGCGCATGGACAGAGAGACCGATGAACTTGTCTTTGGCGGATTTCGTCCAAACTTTGACAAAATTTTGATGTTAAGGCGACATGACCAATATCATCCCTATATCTTGTTGCGTCATAAAGTTAAGAGAGACGAGCATACACTTTGGAAAAGCGCCTCTTTCTGTTTGTTGACTAATTTGACCCACAGTTTTACTATAAAGATCATATACTAAAATTCATGCGCTTTGCTTGTTGCGTGATTGTTTTATCGTGTTTGCCCGCACATAGTCGGAGAGACCGATGGCAGACCCTCTGATGGATTTCGCCCAAAATTTGATAAAATTTTGGTGTAAAAGCAACATACCAAATGTCATCCCTGTAATTTGTTGGGTTTTAAGCCACCATGTTCATTCACAGACAGCTATAATTCTAATAATGGTTTGTTCGGAATCAGGAAGATGTTAAAAGTAGAGATTAATCAATATTTGCAGGTCTAATTTTTTATGATTACAAAGCTTTCTCTTTCTGTACTTCAAGAATAAGAAAATACATTTGATATATATAAGCAGTTTAGTGTATTTTAAATGGAATTCAACTAGTATTATTAAAATTTTATTGAAAAGCAAATATATTTACCAAGATTGTTGATACTATCCAACGAAAAACAGTGTAAACTTCAAAAGAAATTCTGTTGTGTATAAAATTAACCTGATCACAGGATACATGTCATCTCAAATATCCTCGTGAAACGGGAATTTGGACGAAGTAATACGAAAGTACTTTCTTGGTTTTTCAAGTTGATACACGATTTTAGTTAACTTCTTTCATGTAAGTAAAGATGAATTATGTAATCTATTTTTCACTCACTTCCTAAAGTACGAGGGTTGTTAAAGTTTGTGTATTCCCTACGACAATACGATATTTTCAAACTTTCAAATATAACTATCAATTAATCGATTTATTTTACTTAAATTTTGAACCCGTATAAGAGGCGCCATCTAGTAGCTCATTTGAGGAAAAATTATTACAATATTCTATGACATTTATATATACTGCGAAATATATTAGTCTAAAAAGAAGAAAATAAGAAAAGTAAAGAAGTTTCAAAAATTCCGATTTTATTAGTTTACTAAAAGTTACGAAATATTTTACCGGAAATCTGGAGGTCAAAATAAAATCGGAAAAGAGTCACACACTGAAAACAGTGCTATAAGGAAATGGAACCCTAATGAATATTGAAAGCGAGAAAATTCCTCATCAACAAATCTATACTTATAAAAGGCAATATTTGTGTGCATGCGTGCTTGTTTGCGCACGATGTCCAGACGAACAGCCATGAAATTTGGCACAGAGGTAGTCGTAAAGGTGACTCAATGCATCTTGAAGCCGGAATTTTAAAATTCAATCTAGAAATTTTTTTATTTAATGTTTTGTGTTGTTTTGGGTCATTTTTGGCACGTTTACGGTTGTAGTATCTTTTCTAATGATCGTTGAAAAACAATCAATGCACCTTCGGATAAAACAAACAATTTTCGTTCTAATGAAGTTTGTTTTGAGCTTCAAACGTAATTTACTGAATTTTGAGAAATTTTTAAAAAATAGTCAGTTTTGCCATCGAAATTGAATTTGTGTTTTTAAATTTGCTGCATCCAACGTTCTAATAACACTATTATTTTCTATTTTTTTCAGCTTATAACTGAAACGGTTCTGTCGGATTTAAAACAAGAACGGTTAAAATATCTTTTCCGTTTTCTCCTAATTATTTTTTCCTGGTCATTTGAAAGACATTTTTATCTACCGAGATCCCTCCCGCTACCCTTTTCCTGAATGTTGCTGGGAATTTGATCGGCTGACGGTGCAGAGCGCAGATGACGTGAACCTTCAACAGAATGACTTCGATTATTATTTTCAGCAGTGTCTTAACGTTTTCATGTCTCGCATATTTTATTTGCTTTATAATAATCATTTTCACGTTGCAATTTTTAAATAATGTTTCGGATTAACGTACTCTGTATTTACTACAGTTGAAACGTCATTATCGCGAAGAAAAATAAGCGGGAAAATCAATAATGTGTATCTTTTGTTTTGTTTTCAGAACTTTTTCATGCCATTATGGGCGTTTATTTTATTTCATTTTTATTTTGTTGAAGTCCTGATTCCATGGGCAACGCCGTGCGCGTACTGCTAGTATGTTATAAATGTGATTAAAGTTCCAATTTACTTAGAATATTTCTATCTCACGCTTGTACGATTTTGACTTGCAGTATTTTGAGAAAAAAATCATTTTCTACTTTTTACTAAAATAGTAAAAGAATGTTTTTAAAAAATCATATTTTTTTTAAAGATTGTTTTATCAAAAGTAAATGCTGCTCTTTTTTTCACATTTTTACAGCCTCATGTTCAGAAAATTACTGAATATAGAATAGTCTTTTTTTTTTTTTATCTCGGCCACATAAGCTTTATGAATGTCTTATAAATGCTGTGTATTTAACGGTTTGGAACTTCATTGTATTGATCAAGACATGCTTGCTTTTTAAAAATCTTTAAGGTAAAATTGCATTCAAATATTTTGATATATGCATGCTGCAAATTTTTAAGATAGTGTATTTTGATCTAAAGGTAATAAATCCACTATATAACTCTGAATTATATAGTCAATTTTTAGATTAAAATTCGTCTTTAATCTTATGTTGCTTTAATTTTTTTAAAATTCGTATTACTTTAGTGATATTGTTCAAAGACAAAACAAAACACATTTTTAATTTTATACAGTTCTATAAAATAAAATATGTTGAAATGAAGATTGTTTCATTTTATACTATTTAATTAAATTCCCTACACTGCTTCTCAGAATTCTCGAACTTTTTCTTTCGTGCAAGAGACATTTTCCGTAATAAATAACGTCACAACCAATGAAAACTCTTCCTATTTGAAACTTTTCCCCATAGGGATTTAGTGGGGAATTTTTCTGTCTACGTTCTATAAATTCCATAATTAATTTAACTGCCACTTTTTTATGTATTGATATTGTGAATAATACATGTAATTCTTCATCTTAAGAAGAAGGAATTGCATTTTGGTACAAATCCATTAATTAGTTTGCAGGAAAGAATATATGAAACGGGTAATAAAAACGAATCAGCTGTTAGCCGTCTTGGGAAGAAAATTTAAAGGTACTACTTTCAATCAATAATTGTTTTTTGTAACCTAAATCCGTCGTAGCGTAATAATTTTACGACACAATTTAATGAATTTTAAGTTTACAATGACAAGTTTTTTTAAAAAACGGAAAAACATCTTATTATTTTGTCTGATTATATTTCATTCATTTTACATTTTCAACAATATAGAGAGAGGGCTTTTGCAATTTTGTTCGTTTACCTTCAATTAGAATAATTTTAAATTTTTATAATTTAGGTTCTAGTGATTAGATTCTTCAGACATCTAGGCTAAAAACTTGAGGTTTAAATTACTTCCTTTCGAAATATTCCTTTTTAGTTCTATGAAATTGTTTTTCGGGTTAGACTTAAAAATACGATATGGCCGCCAAACTTAAACTTCTTTTAAACGACACCTCGCCAAATGTTGCATTGGATTCAACACGAATAGGACCTAAAGGTTTTGGCGGCTATCTTAACATCTGACAGAAATTTTGAGAACTTGACTGCCATACCGGACCGTATTCTTAGCATTCAATTAACCGCTTAAGGACCGAATTATTTTGAAACTTACGGTATTCAGAACGAGTTAATTCGGGTTATGTCCTTAAGCGGTTAAGTATTAATTTTTAATATTAAGCCTAATCGTTTTTCTGACATATCGTCCATTGTATAAAGAAACAAATTCAAAAGATAAATCTGCTCAAATATACTTGAAAAATCTTGTATATCAGTTTAACATTTTTCTTACAGTTCATAGCATTTTGAGTAAGTCATTCAATACTAAATTTTAAAACTCAAAGTTATACTTATGCAAAGTTTATTTCAGCAAACTGTATCAAAAGTAAACTAAAAAATGTATGTATAATTGAAGTAAATTCTCTGATGACTTCAAATTAAACTAATTGACTATTAATTGGCAGTAATCTTTCTCTTATTATATCAATCATAATCGATTGTGTCTCCTTCATTAGTTGATTTCCTGAAATAATTGGTGAATTGAGCTACTCCTACTATAACGCTAGAAAAATCCATTTCAGTGAATAAGTGCAAAGTTAAATTCTGTAACTTATTAATTAAACCACAAGTTCAATTAAATTCAAACTTTAAAATCTGATTAAATCTCCAGTTTAATTCGCTCATTAAGATCACACAACGCATGTTAGCTGCATCTTGGACATAAACAAACTGAAAGGGGAATTTAAGAGAAAAGTTACACATTAAGGTTAAATTAAGCCGGACACTTCACGGACACAGTTAAGCATCCTTCTCTTTATTTACGAGTTAGGTTATTTGGAATTCAACATCCAACAGCTTGCTTGAGGAGAAAGTCAGGGCTAATGTGTAATCCTATTAACTGCACATTGAGCTTAGTAAATTTCTTGCGAGCCATTTAGGTCACAAAAGCTTCTTAGTAAATGGTCGGAAATCGTTCTGAATCCCATTCAATGATCTGATGAGGAGCATAGAATACAATGAAGAACCTCATTTCGAAAGTAAGAAAATGAAAGAAAGAGAAAAGCTTGAAAAGTTTTAAGAAAGAGGTTTATTCTTTATTTTCTGCATAGTCACCTTTTTATTTTCCATTTTTCAGCGTTTTAAGATGGATAAAAAGAAATGTGTCGGCATTTATTAATTAGTTTAATTCTGTTAAAACTTTCAACAAACAAAGTAACGCTGAAGCAAAACTGTATTACTTCAATAACTATATAATTTTTCATGAGAACAGATTAAAGGATCAAATTATTTATCTCCTAAATCGTTCTAAATCTCTTTCAATGATCTCATAAAGAGCATCGAATGCAATGAAAAGCCTCATTTCGAAAGTAAGAAAATGGAAGAGAGCGAAAAGTTTAAAGCAGAAAATATATTTATTCTTAACTTATACCCACTCACCATTCTTATCTTGAAATACGCCATTTTCTAGTATTATACAATGGATAAAAACAAATGTGTCAACACTTGTTAAATTGTTTCAATCTATCGAAACTATATTATTCTCAACAAACAAAGTAACTTTGAAGCAAAACTGTATTACTATAATATCAATATAATTTTTCATCAGATGTGCTAAAGAAAAATAAACTGACCACGGAAGCAATAGCTATATTTTTTAAAGAAAATTGCTTATTTAGTGTATCAAGCACCCTACAGACAACATATCTTTAACTATCTTAAAATGACCTCGGAAACAATAGCTATATTTTTAAAGAAAATTGCTTATTTAGTGTATAAAGCATCCTACAGACAACATATCTTTATCTATCTTAAACTGACCTCGGAAACAACAGCTATATTTTTAAAGAAAATTGCTTATTTAGTGTATAAAGCATCCTTCAAACAGCATGTCTTTATCTATCTTAAACTGACTTCGTTAACAATAGCTATGTTTTTAAAGAAAATTGCTTATTTTATGTATAAATTACCCTACAGACAAAATATATTTTACATACCTTACCACATATTACCAATGACTGCATTCAACAGAAGCAAGAGAAGCAGTGCTTCAGTTGGCAATTTGTTTTCTGAAACGGAGCCTATTTATGTGTTCCGGTTTCTTTTCTCTCGATGTCTTTTAGATGAAGCACGATTCCATTTTCTATGTCGTTACGAAGGTAGGAATCAGTGGACAGTAAGAGGATAGGACAAAACGAATTTTACAGAACATGTCTGTAATGAATCCTTCAGTATTTCTGTCTTTCCAGCCGACTGGACGTGTTTAAAGCTGGACATTCACGAGCGCTCCGCTCCATTCAAATTTGGTTGCGCCACGCCAAACGCGGTCGTCAATGCGAAAATGCGATGAGAATTGTGGCGGAAAGGTTTGAAATCCAACTTCTCTCGAAATCCATTCGGAGTGCCAGGCCATAAGTACTGAAATGCAGCCGATGTAGATAACTGGGGGAGGCTCTCTCCCGTGCATGATCTACCTAGATGGATGGACTGAAAAATTGAATAGTTTGGAGTGCCACCACGTCATATGCTTGGAGTGGTGCTTAAACGAAGCAATTAAATCGCGCTTCATCTTACCACCTGCAGTTGTGATTCGTTGAGTTCATGATGAGTTGTAGCTTAAGAAATACTCTTGTCCCTCACACTGGCACGTGATTTTTCGCCGCTGACAGAGAATTATGCGATATAATTTATAAATCAAAATATGTAATTTTATTATACATTTGCATTTGCGAAGCTTGTACGTTATGTTTATTATACAGATAAAAATTCAATCGCTTCAGTAGGTTTTATTCAATAAGCACACACCACTGCACATTACGTAACATAAACGATTTCCTACTGATTTCCACGAATTTTGTCATGACAATATGAATGAGCGTGCGGAGACAGCGCACACCCTCCTTATTGCATATGAATATACAAGGTGTCCCAATAGATCATATATAAACTATACATGCGGGTCCGTCAGACCATAAAAATTTTTTTCATTAAGAGTTGTGTGCGAAAACGTGACGCTTACAGCAGGTGGATGATTTGGAATAGTAATACGTACTGATGGATATGCTTTGTGTGTATGGCAATGGAAGAATTACGGTACGCCTGTAATGAGAATGCTTCCCAAAAAAACACCAATTAGACCTCACTCCCTTGGGTTCCTTTCATTGGGAATGCATGGCATCTCTGGCTTACAAGACACCCGTATCACTGGATGTCAACATCATCGCCAGGACCACTAAATCTTTGACATCGGTCTGTGGAACTCCTAGGAGGGGGGTCCGAGAATATAGGCTTCAAAATTGTGAAACTACAGTGTGGAGGAAGGAGGGAATTTTGAACATTTCCTGCAATGTGTGTCTAATTGTGATTTTTCACTAATCTAGATCGATGCGTTTCGAATATTTAAAAGCTGATTTTTAACACCGTTACCTATTTCCTTTCTTTTCAGTCGTTCACATTGCTGTAATAATGAATGGTCATGTTTTTTAATGTAACTTTTTATATTAAAAAGAAATTGTTTGTCTGACAGACTAGCACGTATCGTTAATACACGACCTTTTGGGACTCCCTGTATATTCACATTTTCTGTTCATCTCTGAAAACATATTTGTGTATTTTGAAAATTCTTCAATTACATCAAACTTTCAAATGTAAAAAAAAACCCTAAATGGAAATAATAAAAGAAATTAATTATTGCCTTTTCATTTATTTTAAACTCAAATTATAACATTCAATCTCAGATGATAATTATTTTGTATTTTAATAGTATTAATTGAGAAGTATTTATTGTCTGATTAATTTGTTCAGTTTCCAATTAACTCAGGGTCTCTGATCAAAAGGCCTCTCCAAAAATCTACTTTTCCCTCTGAAAAACTAGTTTCTAAGTCTGAATAATAATAAAACAAGAAAAAAACAAAAAAGTAATCATAACGAAATAAGTATAAATCATTTTTCTTTCAAAAAATAAGTAAAAAAATAGTTAGAGACAGAAGAGAAAAAGAAAGGAGGCTTTTGTTGTTGGTTGATCAAATATATAGATTGGAAAGGAACAAGGCTCATGTATTACTAATGATTATTTGCCAGAAACTAACTTCGAAATTGGATTAGACTTCAGAACATTGTAATCACTCACATTAGATATAAAAATTAGGAAAAAAACACTCAGTACTAAAAAAATGTTATTTAAAAACAGTTTGAACACATTTAAATGTATATAAGCTGTACATTTTTCTGCTTGAAAAATCTAAATGAAGACTTCCTAGCACGTAGAGACAGAATTAAGAAAAAAGTTTTTATAACTTGACTATTTGTCATTTTCTTGAGATTACCAACTTTTAAGAACAAATTCAACTTTTTATGTTCACATGTTTTTTTTTATATTTTAATTACTACACTTATATACTTAATTAGAACTACAAGTCGTTTCAAAGCTCTTATTGTTTGAATTTCATCGCGTAACTCTGTTGGCTCATTAATTAACCGAAGAAAACCAGAAACTAGTGGGAATCATATCAATTATTCTATGAAAGTACACCTAATTAAATTTTTCAAAGCATTTTGAGGAGAATAAACTCCTATTGTATAGTAAGTTTCCAGAAAATAATTAACTTGTATAATAACTTCATTCAAACATTAAGGCGATTAGGCTTAACGTTGAATAATTTTCTGTACCACATTCAGTAATACTAAAAACTCCTATTTCAACTGACTAAATGCTATTAAAGGATATTTCAAAAATGTATCTGATTTTAACATACTCATTTGAAACAATTTTATTGATTTTAATAATGAAAAATATAACACGAATGTTCATTCGTATTACTAAGAAATGATAAGTTCAAAATCGTACTACATCAATATAATAGGTATGGAGAATTGAAAGACTAATTAATTTAGTGTGTATATCAGCACAATGTGTGAAACAGTGCCATAACCATCTATTGGTGATCACTTTCGCAAAAGTAATCGATTATTTTTCAAGAAGATTCTGTTCTTTACCATACAGCAAAAATATGCAACAAATGGCTATGTATAGGATATCCTTGAATTCTACGGACAAAATAAGATGGATGACATGCAGTGTCATAATCACTTCATTTGGTCAGAAAATAACACATTAACATGTGCAGGACAAGGGTAGGGTGCGACTTGGGAAATTCATTTCAGGATAAGACTTGGTATATTAATAGTATACCTTTAGGGTGTTAAAAAATTAAAATAATAAAACTCAATAGCCAGACAATTCGGAGAAAATAGCCCTCAAAATTTCGGCACAGCTTATAATACCAGTAAGTTGGCACCGTTGATGAGAAGCGATAGCGTTCTCGCTTCTTAGGGTTCGAATCCGCGTCAGTTTTTTTTCGCTCGTTTTTCAAAATATA
Source organism: Araneus ventricosus (assembly GCA_013235015.1). Taxonomy (NCBI): domain Eukaryota; kingdom Metazoa; phylum Arthropoda; class Arachnida; order Araneae; family Araneidae; genus Araneus; species Araneus ventricosus. The sequence continues at coordinate 40,281 of BGPR01009925.1, read as the reverse complement.
TTTTTAAATTAATAACGTTTGAATAAATTAAAAATTTATAAATATCTTATATTAAATATTAATCATTTTTCATACATTAAATAATTTTTATTCATATGATACTTGAAATACAGTTTAAATTTAATTTTTAAATAGTTAACTAATTATAAATCGACCACTCCAATTCGCTTCTTTTCAAAGGCGCAAACTTACTGGCATATAATCTGTGCTGAAGGATATTTTCTGCGGATTGGATGCCTATTGCGCTTTATTATTTTAAAGGATGAGCCCCCTAAATATACCAAGATATTATGCTATAAATATACCAAGTCTCATCCCGAACTAAATTTCCCAAGTCATGCCCTCCCCTTGTTAGTAAGTAATACTGTACTAAGTTTTTGTTTTGTTTTCTCTACTGTCTTATTATATAAGAACTTCTCCTTTGGAAAATTTCTTCCAATGGCACAAATTCGATAGGGCATAATAAATTAGACAAAATGTTAACTTCAAATTTAATTTTCACCACTATTTTCTGAATACCGACCATATAGAAAACATTTGAAATCGTAGAACGCTTTTAGAATAAGATTTTGTTTCGCTCCTTAAATTCGGGCAGATATAAAAGTACTTATAGAAATTTTTCACCGATCTTTTTTTCCCGAAAAATTGAATTCTTCAAAAAATAGTTTAGAAAGCGGTCTGATATATTTACCAGATATTTCCTACTATATAACACGCGCTTTACTGGAACTGCCAACATTTCTCCGAAAAAAATTTAAAAAATAAAAAATAATTTTAGAATTTACGTTTCTTATTATTATTTATTTACCCCTGGCCTAATTCAGTATCTTAACATTCGACGGATTAATAGCCCTTTATTTAAACGCTAAAATTGATTTGTCAGCACCCCTTATACGCTACGATATCCGTGTGCGTGACGTGTTTCGTATGCACAACCAATAACTTAAATCAATAAAAATGTTATGTATTTCACCTGCATTTTGGTACTTTTATGACAATTCGACTGAACTAAAGCGTACAAAACCGTGAATGTACTAAAACAATTGATGTCATTTATCAAAATATAGATTCAATTTAATTACAATGTTAATTCATAACATTTTTTACATTTGCTATTTTAATTCTGTTTTTATTCGATCTATCATTAAATTTCCTTTGAAACAATCTGCATGACTTGAATAATTTCTTTTCATAAAAGCATGCAAAATTGAAAAACATGAAAATTTCAAAAATCTCCACATTTTGACGACCGCAGAGTAGGAAAAAACAATCTAAAACCATTTCTTCAATTCAACCGTAAGTTATTTTATACTTCGCACATGATTGATAGTACGTCAAAGTAACTTTTCGAAGTTTCCAAATTATATTTCTTATGCATAGAAAATGAGGTATGATGAAAAGAGCTTGGCATGTCATAAAGTGAAATTTTTTTTTTCACTATAAATGCCTGGACTGTTGAAAACATTTGCATTTTTCACGGTATGTATTTTTTTTATTGTTTAAATTTTCAATGTTCTCAAATTTTTTTCAAAAATGAGAATTTATTTTGTATAATGCTATTATCATTTTTTAGAGTTGCAAGCATTTTTTGAAGGAAGTTAATTTCTTAAAAGCAGGAATATAATAAATCTGAAAGTAAAACCTTTATTAAGAACAAAAGTCTTTTCTGAGATAACATCATTTTAAAATAATACAAAATATAGTGTTAAATTGCTGTCTCAACCATGAACCTGAATAGCGGTTTCTGCAAGCATGCATAAACTTCCAGATTTTTGCTTTAACTTTAGTGCTAGTTGTTCTTATAACGAAAGAATGGAAGAAAAAAGCAATCAGGTGCACTTTAAAATTTTCAATTACACTCAAATAAATTTAATTTATAATATAAGATGCTTTATAAGTGTGATTATAATTCATTTATTGTTATAACAATGTATGATATCAGATGAAAGGCAACAGCTAGATGTTCACTTGCTTTGAATTTGATTTTTAAGAAAACGAGTACGGCGGAACGAAGTTACGATTTTACGCAGTTACGGGATGTATTATTTGTTTTTAATGCTTTAATAAATGTTGAGTCTTTAAAAGAAAACTCATGAATGTCTAAATACTCAAGAAGCCAATATAAGATCAAATAAAACTCTTTATAAGTCAGTATAAGATATTTGATATTTCAATAGTTAAAGTTTATTTATAAAGAGAGTCATTCAAGCTCAAATCAAATACGCTTCAAATATGCCGCGCTTATTAATTTTGAAATACATTGTTCGTCTTGAAGCTGTGAAACGGGCGTGGGGTCATATCATAGCTTAAGCAAGGCCTAATTAAGCTGTCTAGGGGCCCTTAGGTAATGCAAATTTCGGAGTGCCCCTTTCCCGTTCCAAATTTATAAAAACAGATTTTTTTATTGATTTTAATTTAATCTCTACATAAGCAGTTTTTAAGTAACATATACAGATAAACTGAAATAACAAAACATTGAATTGTGAATAATCTTCAAAAGATGTAGTTTCAATATGTCGTGCATAAAAAAAATTTAAGTTAATTTTAAACAAAAAAATTACAAAACGTTTTTAAAGCATTTTAAATACTAAAATACAAACTTTTCCCGGGTTCTTCACTTGTGAGACAGTCCGCCAACTGAAAAAAATGGATCACACTGATTACAATCAACTTTTTTAGAACATAAAAAAAATTCTATTTAATCCCGAATAATATTTTAAAATTCAATCGACAGTTGATTTTAATTTGAATATGTTCAAGTACTCTTGTAAATGAAATGAAAGCACAAAATGATATAACCTTGAAATTACAACAAAGAAAAAAATCTCGATGTCTCGGCTCACAGGCAGTTGCCTACTTTGCCTATTTAATAATCCGGCCCTCAGTGTAAGACACTCTGCAGTTAAATTTAGATTACATCCAAAGTTACATATGCCATGTGACTGTGTCGTAACATAAAATGACCTATGATAGGCAGACCGCGCTTGATGGCTGAGTGTCAAGCCCTGTTCCCACGGTCAGTGGCTTGAGGTTCCTTGTCTGAAGTACACCTTATCTCCCGTAGAATCGGGATTGTTGATCGAGGATTTTTGGTGTGGCTCGACAGTTCCGGTGAAATGTCGGTAAATCCTCGCACATCAAGGGCCAGCTAATTGACGGACGGAGACCTCAGTGCAATTCCTACGGACTGTTGTAGAATGTGTATGCGTCATGGGAACGATGTGCGACTGGCTGAATTCCGAAAGACAACAAATCCCTCAGTACGATCTTGGAACCAAGCCAATGATCGTGGGAACAAGGCTTCAGCTTCAAGATCGGATATTCGCGTATTATATATACATATTCTACATAAAATCCACCATTTGCACTGTCCTGGTTTAAGTTAAATTAGTCCCAGGCCAGACGTCTTCCCTCTGGTGTGGTATGAAAGTTAGAAAGGTGGTGCTGGCTCAAGTATTATCCTTGTCCTCTAACAACAGTTCATAATGACAATGTTCGTCCGCATAAAGGCCTGCTTTGTCTCAAACAGGGACGTTAATATAAATAAATTAATCTAATTAGAGGCATCTACCGTCCTTGTCACTTAAGTTAATTAACCCTTAGATGCGGATTCGAAGAAAACCGAATGCATTTCATAGATACAACTGTAACTGGAGGATTTGCAATAACTCTGAATATCACGTGCTACATTACTATATATTGGTTGTATATTGAAGGCTAAAATCTTTGCCAATGTTAAAACGTTCACAAGAAAATCAGAGATCTTCTTCGCTTTCGAAAAACAACGGACGCCACGTCTCTAGTAATCGAAGTACTGTTCTAATTAGAAACTCACATTACTGTAGAGATCTTGAATAAAAACTGTTATTACGATCGATAATATTTGCAATTTGCAACAGAAATAAAGTTCAGCAGGAGAAAAATAAAATAAATTTTTTTTCTAGGTAGTCTACCAAGTTATTAGGAACTCTATCTATACAACTTTTTTTTAATTTTCCAGAAACCAGATTTATGTCGATAACAATGTATAAAATCGATACAAATATAAAAATAATGAACGATTCAAAATAATGAAATTAAATACTGTGTCCTAAATGAACAATTAAAGTATCAGGATACATAATATATTACACAGCGCAACACTGATTTTTTGCCAATGATATTCTAGTGATTTTGGGATAAATTCGTGGTACTGATTCCAAATCCGGCATTCTCTTTGAAAGACTGGCTCTAGTTTTTGAGATAAAGTGAAACTTAAATTTCAATAGTAATATGTACACACTACTCGAATCGCATTGAAATTGTCTCATATATAAATAAAAAATAAAATAAAATCGACTTAATCCTAAAGAGTAATAAATATATAAATCAGAAGATCTATACAGAAATAACATGAAATCTGTATCAAAAGTAAGTGAAAGAATAAAATTCAATACAATATTATTAAATGAAATAAAGAAATAAAATTCAGCAAATAAAATAGATGAATGAGAAACGCATGGTAAAAGATACGTGATTATATTGCATTAAGTTCAATAAAATGAAAATTAAATAAGTTAATTAAATTAATTCATGGAAAGGTTTTATACGATTACCTTAGTGTGTGCACAGTGGAAGATTCGCATTGGAGTCTCTAGTAGTAATCTGCCACCATATGTGTGTGCCCCACCTCCCTTGGTATGTTTGTTCCATTACGTTTATATCCTAGTAGACGAAGTCTTTTCTTAAAGGTTTGTTAATTTTTGTTACTTTCTATATTATGAAGTTCTGAACTAACAAATAAAATTCTAATTTTGGAGCTTAGTTTTGCAAGTCTTACACTAAACAAAGAAAATAAATAAATTTAATATTTTTTAGACCTAAATAACATTTTGCTATGCATATACGTTGACCTATTGCATTTCATCGACAAAATAATGTGTGAAGATTATGGTGTTGAATAGTAACTTAAAATTTGCTTTTGAAGTAATTTCACATATTTTTGATAACTTTGAAAGGAATCTGAACAGGAAGTAATTGACCGAATTTCATAAAATAAAATTTATTACTCTTTAGAAGTTGTTTACTTAACAGCTAATGCTATAATTAAAAGATCAAGACAAATGTTAAAATTTTAAAAAACAATGAAAAACAGTCTAATTTCGTCACTTTTTATGACTTTTAAGGCCCATGTAGTAGTAGAAGGTACCCATCAATTTAAGTAATTGTTTTCCTCGATTAATTTCTCACCAATTCGCAACTTTTCCCGCTGTAGAGCAACATAATTTTTTTCTGCCCACTCTACTGCAGATACGATTGAAATATTAACAGCATTCAAAAATTACAGCCAATTCGGCAAATTTAAAATTAGTTTTGAAATCAGCTGTCTTCAGATACCGTAAAACCGTTAAAATTTCCTTGGCAAAGGAAAAAAAATGTGTTCTCCAGTGTTACAAATTATTTCATCATTCATTATTATATCAAATTATTTCATAATTATTTGGAATCGAGTAATCATTTTTCTTAAAGTCTCTACAGGATACCGGTGTCTCATATAGATACAAAACATAATCAAAGTTAATTAAATAATTAATTCTGAATATTTTAAACTGATTGTCATCGAGAACACACAATTATACAAGATTTCAGAGCTCTAGAACATCAAATGAAATTCGACTATAAATAATCGGATTTATAATTTTTGCAAATTTGTAGCAAGTTAAATAGAAGTGAACATTAAAACTGTATGTTTAATGGCGTTTATAATTTATTTATTATCGACTGCCCTCGTTTGGATTTCTTCAGACAATCTAAGAAAATATTTCACATGATTTAATATCCTTTTGCACCCCAGTTTTTTTACAAAATCGATCTATAATTAAGATCAACAAATAATATTTTTTAAACCATCTAAAGTCATCTATAATATCACGTGCTCAAACAATAAAAATATTCGTATTTATCTAATCGAATCTATTCGTTCGCATTTACATAACAACAAAAACAAAGCTACTTTTTATTTTGACATGTCTTTCTAGTCTCTAATTAACCGTTAAAGGATGAAAAGGTAATTCCTGATTTAAAAAAGGACATAAAAGAATCCAAGCTCCTCCTAATTAAAGGTCAATTCAAAGAAATATCTGAGCTAGAAATGAAGATCATGCATGAGTGCAAAGAGTCAATAAGCGAATAAATAAAATAAAGAAATCACATATATCCCGTTTCTTTTCTTTTGAACTTCTCGTTAAGGAAGCAACTTTTTGCATAAGTTGGTATATATATAGCCGTGAAATATGTGATTTTCTGTTGCCGTTGCAGGAAGAAAAACTAAATATCTTCAAATAAGCATTTTCTCGGTCGTCAAGGACATTTAATTAAGAAATTGCCATTTTTTAGTCATGATATTTTGTAAACATAATTGCACGATGAAGAATATAATTTTTTAAAATATTGATTGATGTAAATATGAGCACTGATTAATGATTCCGAATTTCTTTCGTATCCATTTGCATTTTCTCAATGGCAAAATCTTTTCATGTAAGTAATAAGCAATTTTATTTTCATTAAGAATATGATTGAAGACCCAAAAAAGATTCGGAGCATAAAAATGTATTGTGACATCTTCATTCCAGTGGAACGTCGGTTTTGGTTTTATTAACGCCCCGTTTCGAAACTACAGGAGGGCTATTTTGGAGGAGGAGAGACAATGAGATCTAAATGTACGTGAAAGAAACGTTCATTCTCGACAGGAATGTTATTGATCGGAGATTTAGTGTGGGTTATCATTTTAGACCGCTGGCATGGAATACAAACTTTAGCCCACCTCTCACAATCAGCTTTTATGTTAGGCCAAACAAAAAGATCTGCTATAAGTTTTACAGTAGCTTTGCGACCGGGATGAGAAATATCAAGTGTCAAAAATCAATTTTCGCTAAGTTAAGCAGACTGAAGGCCCAATTTTGCCTGTCGAGGTGTCACAAAAAAGTTCCACGGAACTATTCGGCATGACCAATTTATTAAGTTATAATGCTGATGAAGGACTCGCTAAACATGCCTGTAAATCGCTAGCGGAACCCTGAGCCTCAGCCATTTGCTGATAATTAATTGGAGTAGGGCAAGTTATAGCCTCAACCCTTGAAAGTGTACCGGCCGGTATATTTTCCACCACTTTAACGTGACGAATATCAGTCGTCAATTGACTCATAAAATCCAAATACTGTAATTGCTGGGGAGAACATCTGCCACTTTTCTGCATGAAAGCGTATGTTAGAAGCTTGTGGTCTTTATGCAAAACAAAGGTTTTATCTTCCAGCATGAAACGGAAATGCTTGATAGCTGAGTATGCGGCTAACAACTTTCTATCATAAGCGGAGTGCTTCTTTTCCGTTTCAGTCAATTTAAGGGTGAAAAATCCCAATGGTTGTAAGCTTGAATCCGCGATCTGGTATAAAGCGGCACCTAAGGCAAAATCGCTTGCATCGACATATAATGCCAGCTGCGCATCAGGGGAATGGTGAAAAAGTTAAACTTAAAAACAATCAACTAGAAAAGTAGAATAAACAAATTTAAAAACATTTTAACTTATACTTTAAACAGAAACAACAAAATTTAAACAATAAAATTTATACAATGTTTAAGTAGCGCGCAATTGCAGCTGCATACAAAACACAAAAAAACCGATGGAAATCACAATCATTCAAAGACAGCAAAAAACTAAGAAAAATACTCTGATAGAATCGAATTAAACAAACAAGGAATCCATTCTAGTCCACTTTGTCAAGGGCTAAGGACTTTATTCAAAATGGATTCAAAGTAATAGGGAAATTGTTCTGTAAGAAGCTTGCATTACGCCAAAAATAGCTTTTCTTAGCCAGAAATTTCCCAACAAAAGACAAAGGAGATCAGTACCATCTAATAAGCATTATTTTAAAAGAAAAAAGAAACCAAACACAAACATAAAAATGCTAATAAGATTGAAATAAAAATATTAGCCATCGGGCTGAATAACAACCTTCATAAAAAATAAACTTACCCCACGCTTAGAAGAGCGAAAAAATGCCCTCACTTTTAATAGAAACCAACGCGAACTTCCCGCCTAAATAAGTAATCCCTCTTTTTTTTGTAAAGAAAGACTAAAACCATGGCACCATCTGTATTCGAAAAAGAAAAGCAAAACAGGAGGAAAAATAGGAAGGGTAGGGAATCAGATCATTTAGACAAAATTAATAAAAAAGTAAAGTTGCTTTCGCCAACTGCTGTTCAGAATTTTCGAAAGCTTTGATGCTTTCTTTCGCCCAGATAATTTCGTTCTCATCGGAAGTACGGGGACCTTCCAAATAGTCACTTAAAAGTTTTGTACATGGACTGCTTGCGGGATATTTCGACGGTAGTAATTAAGTAAACCTAAGTAACGTCTTAAGTCTTTAACTATTTTTGGGCGTTCGTAATTCACTACCGGTGTCATTTTCTCTGGAATCGGTCGAATACCATGCTCGTTAACGAGGTACCCCAGGAAATACAACTCTTGGCCACCAAGAACACATTTAGCGACATTAATACGAATACCATATTCTGAAAGTCATTCCAAAACCATGTTTAAATGTGTGGCATGTTCCTGTTCTGATGAACTACTAATTGGAATATCGTCGAGATAAACGAAAGCAAAATCAAACCCGTGCAACACTTCAATCGTTGAAATGTTTGTGCAGCGCATGCTAAACCGAAAGGCATGAATAAAATTCATACAGGCCAAAGGACCTTGTGATTGCCGTTTTCGGAACATCTGCCGAATGCACTGGAATTTGATAGCTCTAGTGAGATCAATCTTTGAAAAAAAAACTTTTTACATGCAAATTTTGAGCAAAATCATGTAAATGCGGAAATGGGTAACGATCCATTTGAGTTTGTTTATTTAAGGCGAGATAATCACCTGTAGGACGAAATTCCCCATTAGGCTTAGGCACCATGTGAAGAGGGTTTGACCAGTTCGACTTACTAGGCCTGCATATGCCTTGTTCCATCATCGTTTGGAACTCTTGCTTCGCGATCGCTAATTGTTTCGGGTTTAAGTGCCTCGGACGACTGAAAACTGGCTGCCCATTAGTAATAATCCTATGCACGGTATTGTGCTTAGGTTTAGGTGAAGCAGGATAGGGACACATTATACCCTTATATGCATTTAAAATATCATGAAATTTAGCACTACTAGCAATTAAAGTAATGCTTTTATCCTGGCTATTAAAGGTCCCTTGGACGAAAATTTAGTAAGCGGGTCCCTGAGAAGAATTTTTTAAATCGATCAATAAACCATAGTGTTTTAAGAAATTGGCGCCGATAATTGGTTTGATCACATTTGCGATTATAAACGACCATTTAAATGCTCGCCGTAAGTTGAGGCTTAGAGTTATCGTTTTTGTGTCATACGTTTTTATTGGGGAGTCGTTTGCGGAATATAATGTTAAAGGAGAAGGGGCTACAAAAGACATTTGAGCCGTATACGGTAAGACACAAACATCACTACCACTGTTTACCAAATAGTGCTTTCAGGACGTAGGTTCATCAATGAGAAGGCGGCTTGATTTATTAAAACGGAAATCGCATTGCGCCACGTGTGATTTCCCCCTAGTTTTCGGACCTTTCATAACTACAAGGAGAACGACAATGTTTTGCCTTGTCTGCAAATGTTTGATGAAACCAACAAAAATTATTATTTCTCCGCTTGGGAGTTTGTGAACTGTGGCGCTTATGTGCCGAGATTAAATTATAATGTGGTCATATAATAATAACAAAGATTAAATTTTTATATGGTCCTTAATCCGCGAGGACGCGCATCGGGCTTCGTAGGTCCGGGGTTCTTTTTTTAACATTACGCGCAGTAATTACATTTACTTTAATAGGAACCATTTGGTGCACTAGTGTACAGAATATAAAATATTAAAAAAGACAATTTTCCGATAAATCTCTTTTGGGAAGGGCATTAAAATGTAGAAGATCGGTTATCGGATAGTGACTCTTGCGCCTGCGGAGAAATCGGCGATCCTATCCACTATGCGACATCTTGCCCCTTTACTCTCTTTTGGTATATTAGGATACCTTCTACTTCACTGGAAGGTCTGCGGTACCAAAAAGTCCTGGAGAACCCGAATTCAAGAAAAAGAATAATAAACATGATTAAATTTATAATAGACAATGAAAACATAACGCGACTGGAATAAGTACTCACCTGCCTTTGTACAATAACTCTAGCTTATCCTGCTCTCAATATACCGAATATACTAAGTCCTTCCTTTCTCATAAATCTTTAATAGTAATCTTCCTATTCCTTGTATTCCGCAATTAACACGCAATGGCTCCGCAGCTCTAATACGTTACTCAAAACCTGTGCATTGATGTAAGCTTCTTCATGTTGTCCGTCATCATCTACATTCATCATGTTTCTTTCATTTACACCGTGTTATTTAAGATATTGTATATTTTTCTTTATTTTGTTGTCAATTCTATGTGTTAACACCAGCTTTGTAATTTCTTCAATTACTCTTCTTCTCTTACTGTAATTTTTTTTGCAACTCAATAAAGTTCACCTACATCAATACCAACCCGGATAGGAGCCACATGAGCTCTAGAGACGGCGGTGTGGTGTGGTGTTAAAGGTGAATGCTTGTGCTTCCAAGGTATTTATGAAAAGATTGGCTTTCCCATCCAAAATTACCTGAATTCGTCTGGTAATAATCATATAAGTATTAATGAATTTCTGTCTCACCGATAAGCGTTTCTAAGCATTTTAAACCAATGATACAACTTTTGCTTCACCAAAATTTCGAATGTGTGTAAAATTCTCATATTTTTGCGAGATTCTTTTTTACACCATTTGTTAATTCCATTTATCTTACCGTTTACTATACTCATTTTTAACTCCAAACTTCTAAATAATCGGTGGATTCACAAATATCCGATTCATTGACTAATTCATTTTCAGAATTCGACTTATGATCTCTAACTAGTTCAAAATCAACAATTTCTTTATTTTCTTCATCAATAAATTCTTATTAGTTGATATTTCAGCTAAAAGCCTTGCCGTACTTCGAATAGCGATAAATTGCCGCGATCTATCTGTTCTCTTTAGCAATCCTACACAGATACGCGAGCCCTCGCATCGGGCTTCCGAGACCTGAACATATGTTTCCCGAGATAAGAAATGAGGGAAATTCTTGAAATTCTGTGGTCAGCAAGTAAATGACCTTCAATTCAGCTAGTGTGAATAGTTTCGTTCTGGGGTTAATTTTCTGTAATAAATTTTTGCAGCCTCCGGGCCTCGCAGGCCCGATGCGCGTTCTCCCGGGTTAAAGCCAAAATTATTGATCTGCATCAAATTTTGGAAGACATCCGGCTTGATTGTCTGACGGTCTTCCTATTCGTATGTATGTGAATGCGATAGCTCAGACACACAACAAGCTAGATGGATGAATTTTTTATGATATCTTAACGCAGCACTGAGATTTGTTTCAAATGTTTTTGACCAAATCCGTAAAAAGGTAAATTGCCTGTCTTTCTGTCCGTGTTCATGTGAACACGGTCTTGGTAAAATTGAGGACATATATTCAGTTTCGGACTGAATCAGTCAAAGGCAAGATGATCCAAAATACTTACTCAATTCTCTTCGCTATATGGCGAAACTAAACATAAATAGCGCCATATTGTAGGAATATACGAAAAAACGAAAGAAAGAAAAACTCTCACTGGTTACAATCAATCTTTCACCCATTTAAGGAGCTGCAGATTATTGGATAAATCTAAAGGTGAGGGCCATCAAAGCGGTCTCTGTTGCACGAGAGATGATAATTTTTAAACTACTAGTTAATTTAATCTGACTTCAACTTAACCATCTGTTATGCTTAACTCTAACCTTTATCACGTGTCAACTAGGCTAAATAAAGACGACAGCTTTCTGGATTAAATATATATTAACAGCAATAATACATTATGCACAACATTTACTGCATCTAAATGATATGGGCTGTACAGTAGTCAACATGCTGGGTCGTTACGAGCGTAAGAGAATAATTCTAAAAAGATCTCGGCTCGTTCGAGATATCACCCAAGGGCTCTCAGCATCGGAAAGCCAAGCGAGAGCTCTTGGGGTGCTTAGCGTCACTCGAAGCAGCTGGGGTAGGAAAATGGCCAACTTCTCCCAGGGCAGCTGAACTTTATTTTATGTTGGCCCAGACAAAGCTTATTCAGTAATACTAGATTTCTCCAAGCGGAAAAAGCACTAAAGAAAAATAGTGAGCTTTTTTTTCCTATCTATTCCTCGGAGGTCAAAGGTTTCTTCGTAATGAATCAAGCTGGGAGCAAATTCTTTCCTGTTTTTATCTCGTTTCCCCACCTTCTTTTCCTTCTCTTCCTACTTTGATTACTTTTTTTACTTTAGTCGCAGAATAAACACGGCTAACATTTTCTTGCCTTCGCCTTGAGAATATAAAAGTTCTTTTTTTTTCTTTCATACTGTAAATTCTTGACAATATAACCTGACTATCAGAGCCTGGTCTTCTTATCAAAGTCTTGTGGGAGTCAGGAAAAGGAACGATGGTATGAGAAAAACGTACTGCTAATTATTATTTCATAGACGGAATATTTCACAAATTCTAATGAAATAATGCACAAATTAAATAGTATAATATTTTCTTACTACACCATATACTGCACTTCATTTTAGACCTATTTTTGAAATATTTTTTTCAGGAATTCGGACATAAAAGTATTGAGCTAATTAGTCCAATTCTGAAATTTCCTTCAATGACTCATCCCCACCCTACTCATAAAATGGCTGGAGATAGCAATTATGCTGAGGTTTTGATCAAAGAAGATTTAACTCCATCGTATTTGTGATGTGACAGGTTGAAATATGTGCATCAAATTTCAAGACAATACGCCTTTTTATTATATGTATTTAAATGATCCAGGCCCACCCACCGTTTCAAAGGGAGATTGGGAGTAGTTCTCGTTCATAGGTTTTGGTTATAAAAGATATAATCCTACCATAATTTTAATTTGACAAGTCGAAGCATCTCAGCAAAGCTTCATTTCGATCGGTGCATTCGTTATACGTAGTTTAACGACTAAGGAATTGTATAAGGTTTACCGTTACAGTATTTTTAGTCGGCTAAGTATAAACATTGTGTACTTTATTTAATTAATATCGCCCCAGCTCTATCAAATTTCATGTAATCTGCCAATTTGTAACATGAATTTAAACGACTTTCCTCTCACCCTCAACTGAGAGTTTGCATTAGCTATCCCTCAAGTGAGAATACGAGGAAAGCGTTTATTTATTCTTAATTGATTTACTCTTAATGCACTTTTAGTCAGCCAATGAGGAATAAGTGTACCAAGTTCCATCGAAATCACACCAGCAATATTAATTTTTAAGTCTTTCAATCCATTTCTTATATGCATTTACACGACTCCTTACCCCCAACCTACCCGTAGGTCTTGGTTAGGGCTGAATTACCCACCCAGTTCATTTATACTGCCAAAGTTATGTTGACTTCAAGTATGAAACAACTCTTAATTTTTCCTTCAGAACCTATAAAACAGAAAAATGTTCCACAGAAAGCGAGGTACTCATCGAACCCTAAGAATCCGCAGGTGACAATTTAAAAGTGCTTGCCTTAGAGAACAACATATTCTGATGCATTTCTTACGAAAGAATGTGTTTTCTATGAGAATATTAAAAAAACTCTTTCTTCTGCATGGCAAACATGTACTGAAAAGCAAAAAAGTGAAAAAGGCATCTTGGATTCTGTTAGATTTTAAAGCTCCAATATCTGTTCCGTAAACGTTCTGGGAGAGTAACATTTTGGCGATGTCAATCTCAGTGGAAATGCATTGCAAAATGCATCGAGCTTGAATATTTGCTCGTTGTGTCAACACTTTTTTACTTTCTCGTATACGAAGTATACAAACATACAGTATTGTAATTATCAACAAATTCGAACTCGAGATTTTGACGAATCTCCAGGTTTTAGACCTCCTTGAGACCGAAAAACACAATTTTGGAATTACGTCTGTCTGTCTGTCCGTGAACACGATAACTCGAAAACTATTACAGCTACAGGGATGAAATTTGGTATGTGATCTTTACACAAACTTTGTAGGTTTCTATCAAATTTTGGACAAAATCTGTCAAAGGGAAGTCTATCTTGTCCGCAAACGCTGGACAATATGTATTTGGCGCTCAGTATATGACGCAAGGCCATTTCCGTCTTGGCGAGCGTGACCTTGACCGGCGCTAAAGGAAACTCGTGGTTAATCGTTGCATTCTGAGTTTCAGTAGGTTCGAATTTTTTATCTACGCGCGGAGAGATAGGGTTGCCATAATTGCCAAGCATTGACACAGAACGTTAAGGTGCTAAATAAATGAAACATGAAAAAAATGGGTACGTAATAGCTTATTTTACGCTGATAAAGAAAATCAATAAAGTTTAAGAAATCTTATAAAATGAACACGTAGAATAATAAAAAGAGATGCGAGGCTAATCCTTTTTAACCCAGTCACACTTTAAGCTGGCTCAACTTTCTTAATTATATCATTTTCCTTTTTCACAAAATCACAAAATTGGGCGCCAATCATTTTAAAATTATAATGACACAGAGTTTAGGAAACAAACGGGACAAATAGTATACGGGACTGAGTAGTGAAATGCGGTGACAGTCCTATATATACGGGACGCATGGCAACCCTAGTTAGAGGGAAAATGACACCTTTTTGGGAAGTATATACGAGAAAGTTTAGATGGAGACCACTCCCGCTGGTTTCCTTTAGTAACTCGATATTGCTTGTTTCAGTAGGCATAATCTGATGTTTGGATGAAGCCTTAAAAATATCAAGAAAGAAAAAAGATTCTTGCATGCACATCAAAGTTTTGATAATATGTACTCTTTTTAACTTTTCGGTAAAATTCTTCGATCAGAACTTCATATCTTAATGGGCTACTGTTTACTATTCAGTGAGTAAAATATTTATGGAGAAGTAATTTGACATTTTTTGGCAGAGAGTAACGTTAGTCTGTGTTATATTAAGGCAGAAAGGAAATATGATACACGCCTTTTCAAAACACTCGACAGTTTTGCTTATTTTCTTATATACTGTGTCCATCTTTCTTTAAATAAGGGTGCGATTTACATGACTTACTTTTTTCGTAGTTACTTGCATATCCAATTATTTATATAGTATTAAAGCATTGGATAATGCGTAATTATATTTAAATAACTGGAGTGTTCTATCCGCAACCTTAAAGTATACTAATTTTCGTTTACTTTCGAAGAATTAAAAAAAATCTGCAACAATAGAAAGTCTTATTTAAAAACCACCGATAACTTAATTAGGAACCTTCAATATAATGAATTTCCAAAAAACCATTAAAACATTGAAGTTTTAATTAAAGAAAGTACTGACTTCTCATAAATTCTATAAAAAAAATTGTCCCACAGTTTGTTTCACTTTTTGGTTTTAATAGATGGCGTCGCACTCAATCTCCTTCCCCAATAATTGCCTTCTTTTCTTTTTTGAAATGGCGGCATGAAGTTCCGATATGTTCTTAGGAGCTAAGTATTTTTCTTGTTCCTTTTTGCTCGTTAGATGTTACTTTCATGTTTCATTGTATTCTGAAGTTTGTTTTTTCTTTACTTTTTTATTTCGGATTTCCGGGCTAAATTTTTAGACACTTTGGCAAGCCACTTACAGAAAAAAAATCCTGACTTCTTTTGAACCCTTGCTGCGTGTGACTCCTGATGAAGTGCATGACCGGGTTCCTCCATTTTGAATATTTATTTTTATTCTTTCCATTGTTATTTTGGTTGCTGCTGCATTGGCGCGTTTCTAATACAATGATTGTGTTAATTCCTGTTATTTTTTGGTTTTATATTGTGTGGTTATTGCTTCAATTTATTTTAATTTCTTTTGATAGGTTTTCGTATTTCGCAATCAAGTATACTAAGCAATATGGCGCGTTTTGTCTTTATCTTCGTCGTTATAGTGAATAGGAACAAGTAAACATTTTTGGATATATTTCCTTTGATGAGATGAGTCCAAAATTTGCAAAAGATCTACAATTTGAATTCAAAGATTATATACTGAAATTCACCCATCTAACCTACGGCGTCTATTGATTTGTCATGTTCACACGCAGTAGATAGGCAGACAAACAGACTGCAATGCACGCTACGCGCTGTGTAGCATTGCAAATGACACGCTGTCTCACAAGCATCATTTTTAATCTTCGAAGATCCTACAATGTTAGCGAAAGGGATTTTCCAGGCCTAATAATGGACGTTTTGCCTATTGCACACGTCATTACACAAAAAATTATGTCTCATCCACCAATATCTTGTATGAAAGGAACTTTGTCGGGACCTCGAAGTGAGTCGTAAAAAATCTGCACCACTCGTAACTTCCCTCCACATCCTCTACGGGTAAAAAATCCTCAATTAGGGAAACCGGAAAAAGTTATGCACAAAGCAGCAGCAGACAAGAAAAATAAGGAAGAAAAACAGAGGAAAAAGAAACAGAAGCAAAGAATAACGAAGTCACAGATTTGGCTGACTTAAAATACTCTTTACAAGCACTGAAAGAAGTGAAAATCCTACTCCAAGAATTTCCAACCCTGCTGGAAGCAGCTCGATGTTGCAGACAAGCTAAAACCAAGCGAAAAAGCGCTCATAGTGCTTAGTGCACTTATGGACGATTAAGCAGCATGCGGAAAGATCCTACTCCTACCCTTCTCCCACTTACCAGGTATGATGAGAACACCACATAGCCTGTCACCCTTATCAGGCGAAGGAGCTTAACATCAGGCCTGGATCATTCGATCCCACATTCAGGTCTATTTCATCTTTTTAAGTCAGGCTCATCGATGCCATTTTATCATTCTCGAGGATTGAGGTGCCTCGAGCAATTCCCATCGCTGTGTGTGTCCTCTACAGGTAGTGCCTATAAAGGTGTTGGTCGATACGAATGAGTACCTATCTCGTTCAGTATTTTCCGAACTCAACGGCTATATTCTATTTGTTACGTCACAAGTTTGGAAATCGCTACCAAACAAATGCGCGTTTTATATGTTCTATTCTTAACATTAATATGTGCAAGGTATCTTTTCGGCTTAAACAGATGACGCTCTCCAAATTTGTAATTGACTTGTTTTACCGTATCTCGCATCGTTTAAGAGATGATAACACCACTCCGAATTTTTTCCGCTAGGTGGTGCTGCAAATAGTCTCAACGCATAGCGTATGGCCACTTTACTATAATTTCATACAAATGTTATGACCGTAACTGTCGCTGTTCTGTAGTTAGAAGGATGAACTTAGTATATTGTTATTTTGGCGAATATAAGATGGCACTCCCATCTACATTAAATTATTCCTACGTTAAATCACGAAAAGCATTATAACAGATTCTAGACAGTGATTCCTATCTAAATAATGAAACAAATATATGATTATGCTGGGTTGATTTTCAGACAGTTGGAGATATATATAAACAGGAGTAAAGTGTCCAGAGCCATAATCAACTTCTGTGTTGCCACAGGATCTTGCAATTCGGAGGCATTCGTTTGTAATTGTTCTCATAACGACAGGAGTTTGAAATTCAATACGCCATGATAATAAGCGTTAATAAGTATGTCTCAATATACTATCTCATACAGGCATTATTCGACATATTTATAAATTATTTGAGAAAATGTCGTTAATAGTTTACATAAATTAATCGTGGCTGTAGTAATGAATTGTAAGCACTAAACTAACGTGATGGAAATATTCATTCGCCAGTTCGTTCCTAACTATGAACTGGTATTGCGAATTGAACTACAAATTGTATATTGCGGTGCAAAAAGGAATTAAAGATATTTATGGGGAAACTTAAATAAATATTGAAGAAGATATTAAAGGCTTTTATTATATACATATATTAGAAATTTACTCTTGTCATTCATTAGAAGCTTTGTCATAATGATCTGTTAACAGACTTTTGAACAGCTTAAAAAGTATTTTAAGGGCAGACAGTTTTCTTGATAAAATACATTCACTGTTTAACACGTCTCCAGAAGCCTGCCTGACTTTATCATACTTATCGATGGTCGTTGATGCTAAACTGGTCTTCTTCAGATATCTGATCTTGAGATTCCTGTTGGGGCACGAACTCACGATAGCCAACGATCAATAAATGGCGAAATCTTGCAGGTATATCTGAAGGTCAATCTGAAATCGTTTTTTCTCTCGACGAGAAACCGGGTGCCTCAAGAAAAAAACCTTTACTCGGTAGAACTTCTAACCAAGTGTGACTGATCCAAATTTAAGGTTTATGTCATCGCAGTGTGGATTTTACAATCTATGAAATTTTTAATATATAAAGCCCCAATATCAACAAACTTTCAAGAATTGGCAAACATTATGAGACTTCCAGAAGTACATGTTCGTTAAACCAGCGGGAGTGGTCTCCCCTAAACTTTCTCGTTTTCCTCCCTAACACATGTAGAAAGAAAATAAGCTGAAAGTCAGTAAAACGAACAATTGTCCCTAACTCAATGGTGAAAAAATATAGGCGAAACGCTATACCCCGAGTTTTGGAAGTCGTGGCTTGATCCCGCAAAGCGGAATTTCTTTTGGCGCGCGCGAAGGTCACGAGTAGCGCCAATACGCGATTTGAGCTTGTAAGAAAAAGAGAATATAATACGCCTTGATAGGCGCCAATTTGAACGCCTTGTTTTTAAACGATTGGAATTAAAATTGGACACTGATATACCATTAGGGTTAGAAGATCACATACCAAATTTCACTCATCTAAGTAGTTGCATTTAGGAGTTATCGTGTTCACATGAACGTGGACAGACGTCCAGACTGACTTCCCGTGGACGGATTGTGTCCAAAATTTGATAGAAACCTGCAAATTACGTCTAAAGATCACATACCAAATTTCATCCCTGTTTCTCTAATAATTTTTGAGTTATCGTGTTCACAGACAGACAGACATAATTCCAAAGTTGTGTTTTTCTGACTCAGGGAGGTGTAAGACGTGGAGATTCGTCAAAATCTCGAGTTCGAATTTTTTGATGATTACAATACTTTCTCTTTGTATACTTCGTATACAAGAAAGTAAAAATCGATTCCAAATTAAGTAATCCCATTTCTGAAGAGTTCAATCCGTTTATTGTTCAGAGCTAGAATAATGGAGACATTACTGTTATTACCTGCCAATGCAAACACGGAGGCAATTTGACTTCTATAAGTTGAAGTATTTTATAAACTCAGAATCTTAGTAAAGACAAATTGCATTAATAAATTGATTAGCAAGGGCAAATTGTATGCTTTCTATATAAATCCATATCTCTTCTAATAATAAAGATGAATGTTTGTGTGTCTGTCTGTTGGTGGTCTACAGAACAAACTTTTGACCCTAGAGCTACCTGAATTTGTTCCGCTATACTTTGGAGGATGGGAATGTGCACCTCGGAGCTGTTTTATAATTTGAATTCAAATTTAAATTATTTAAAAATTAAACCAAATTTCATCGTTTTTTGCCAATAATTTCTGAATGAATTGATCGACGAAAAACATTTTTATGTCATTTTAAAGAGCAAACAATTATCCTTCCAATGATACCAGTTTTATTATTGTACAAAATTTTATTTATTTTTTTATAAATTTTTAAAGTTATCAGAATTTTAAGGTCGCTGGTTGCGAGAGTAGAAATTGACTTAGGGGAGAAGGGCGTAGTAGCTGTAAACATCATGGCCGCGTGTAACTTCAGAACAAAATTATTATTGATGTAATCGCTTCGGTGGTACATATACGATACAAAGAGGAGTAGCATGGCCCCTGCGCGAGGATGACACGCAAAATGGTGAAGCGTTCCACATTTTTAACGCTGATCTGAGAAATAAGTTCAAGCTACATATCCTTAAAGAGTTTATTCTACAGCCAAAAAATTTCTTTGAAAATCTCTCTAATAATAAAAATCACTTCATGTAAATCGTAAGCGCATCAGATCAATTTTATATAAGTAATTCTCCTCTCTTTTCAGCATTCTTTGCCCCCCCCCCCATTTTTTTGCCTACACTCTATGACAACTGCTTCAAACGTTCCCTCACGTGGGCTGGATAGCGCAGGCGGTTAGATGTGTTATTCCCACCCTTTCACTCCGAGTTCGAATCTTGCTTGAGTTTTGCCTTCGTCAGAGTCAACAAATAATTTGTCAGCTCTTCTTTACTTTTTGCATACCTAAAAGGAAGCATTATATTTAAGTTCTTCCATTACTCTCATTTAACTTTTGCTTATTTTATTTTATAAATGTTTCTCAAATTTTACAAATTTTTTTGTATCCACTCGAAATGTTTACTCTTAATTATTAATCTTGGCGGTACACCGTTGAATGGTGATGTGTGTTTTTGTATTTTACTGTGCTCCGGAGAGAGAATAACTATTATCCAAACGTAAGCCTGTTTTAATTCTTTTTTTATTATTTGCTATTATTTGGCAATTTGTGTTTTTGTAGTTTATAGATATTTAATTTCTTAGTGTGTGTTTGTTGTTTTGTTACGCACAGAATTATTATTCAAAATTTGGGGTTTTTTTTCAAGCAATTTCAATTCAATAATTTTTTTTATATAAATGGTTGTTTTTATTGACTAGATTTAAATGGTTATCATGAATTTAGTTTTGCGTTTCATAAATTGTAGTCAATTCTCTTTTTTTCTACAGAAAAAACTTTATTTAGTTATTTTGAGTTTTAATTAGTTTTAATATATTTTTAGCTGAGAAATTTAATTATTGTACTTCAAATTTTTCATTACTTATTAAAATCTTTTTCAATTTTTATAGAATCTTTTTACTTATCATTTTTTTAACAGTTAATTGTAAGGAATTAACTCAAAGTTCATTACATGCAAAAACATCCTGTACATTTTCGTTTTATGCATAAAAATTTTAAATTCAGTTATACTAATTAACCTGTTCACTCTTTGTGTTTTTCAATTCATTTCTTTGTCCTTATTGTAATTATTGCTTTTAGCTTACAAAAATTTAAATGTTTAAAATGTCGGTTTTTGCAAAATTGACGAACCCGCTGGTCGCCGTAGGCGGCTGGTATGTATATAAAAGAGAAAGTCACTCGCTGACTCATCAACGAAACTCCCAAACCACTCGGACTGGAAACTTGTAATTGGGCCGGTGGTTTCTTTTTGGGTAGTAGGTGTTAACTAAAAAAAAAATTGGGGAAATTTTAATTACTTAAAATTTACCTTAAATTTTAACATTTTTCCACAATAACTTCTATTATATATATAAGTATATAATATAAGTTATAATATAAGAAGTATATTATCGCATGAAAATTATTTTAACGTCACCTAAAAGTTCAAAAAATTAGCTTTTCAATTACACCAATTTCATTTCCATGCATCATTCCGCTTAATTTAAATTTAATTTTTGAAAGTGTTTTTAAACACAAATTCTAACAATGTTTTAATTGTTATCGTTTTTTTTTATCATGCTTTTCTCCAAGCTGCCATTCTCTGATTTTGATAATTTTTACATAATCCAAAAAATATCAGGATTTTTTGCAAATATATTTTGGTACATTATTAGGTAGCATTAAGTTAAGTCGTAAAAGATTTTCATAGTTTGAAATTGCAGTAGTTTTTCATATATGGCTATTTTTCTTCAGACCTTTTTACCACGACTCTATTTCAGTAGAAATTATCTTGTTCGCAAAAGTTAAGCACAAAGGCTTTGTCACGCACTAGAAGCTACTGCGGGATTGATTCCATTGGAGTCTACGAACACAAAGCAAGCAGAAATTTTTTTCCATTATCTCGCATTATAGTACTAATTCTCCTGATTCCGCAAATTTTGAGGCCATAAGAGTTAAGTCTATCCCTTCGTGTACAGTGACGTGTTTAACTTGGGATCGAATTGCAAAGTTTTTGATATTTAAATCTGTTATTAATTCAAAGTAGTTGTTAATTTAAAAGACAAAAATGATTCGGACACGCTTAAGTATTTCAGGTATCCTATACTCTCCGAAATAGGTTGAGTAGCCTAAACGGTAGATAAATAAATTCGCAGGTCAAGGGATTATACTCTGTGGGTCATTGTACCACCATCAAGATTTCAAATGGTATCATGTGCTCAATTAACACTCACGTAATGGTGCGGCCGCGGTGGCCTAGTGGTAAAGTCCTCAGAGCCGGAGGGTTCCAGAGTAAAAACGCGATTCCACTGAAGATTCGTCTTGTATTGGACCTGTTCCAGGTTGAATCATACTTAGGGGATCAAGCGTCCTCCCGCTGGTGTGGTGTGGTAGTTTGGAGGGGGGTGTCGTCGTCCTCGTCATCCGACCGCAGTTCAAAATGACGAGGTCGATTCCAAAATTGCCCTTGTGCTTCAAAACGGGACATTAATGTAACTAAACTAAACATGTTATGGAAATCAAATGAGTCGTGCTAATTAAATTTTAGGATTCATTGCTATCTTGCAAGAAGAAAATCTCAGCACAGCATAAGACAGTATGCCTTTATATATTATATGGCATTTGCGGTGTCGTCACTGCACGTGTAGGATGTCATGCGAATTGATTCCATTTTTAAGAATGTCTTTGAAATCCCGTACTGATATGTCCGAGATCTCCAGACGTTACTAATTTCTAAAGATGTTCATCGAGATTTTTTTGTGTATATTTCTCCAACTTCATCTGGGGACAAAAATATTTACAAGCAAGAAATTAATTTACAACGCATACTTCAAACATCCTTTGATCTAAGATTTACTCAGACGATACGTAATCTGTTACCTCAGCAAATACTTAATGTTTCCTCTGTTTAATGTATATGTTACTGTGAAAGACCGCAATTGGAGAATGTCGACTTTTACCGGTGAATGTCGACACATGCCACAAACATTCACCGGAGATTATCAACATTCACCGACCGGAGAAACTGACATTCACCGGAGAATATCAACATTTGCCTGGATAAATTTTCATTAAAAAAACGATGATCATATTCCTTTCAAATTTCCTGTTACAAGATATTCATGGGGTAAGAGAACTACTGAATTTATCTGAATAGAAATATGCTTTTCTATTTGGTTAGTAATTTTTCATCTGATTAAGAAAAATGTCTTCCTTTTCCTCTAAAAAGGTTTTCTATTTCGAAACTCTTCCGAAATTCTTTTGCCTCATATCTCCTTCTAACTCACTATTGAAACGAAATAAATTCATATCAACCTGGAATTCGATATAGAATCATGACTCCTGTTTTCGAAGATTAGATTTGTCTTCCAGTAGGAGACACTTCGTCTTTCGAGGTTTGATGTTTTTATGTTATGAAGCATTTTTTTCATCTGCTTTACATCCTAGTTATTTTATGTGCTATCATAAACCTACTTTCTAGTGTGTAGATGTTCAATTGCTTGCTGCACAGTAAACTGAAAACATATACCTAAATAGAAAGAACATTTTATGTTGCTTTCAAATATATTGCTAGATTGGTGCTACAATTTTCGGAAGGATATTAGTTCGTCGTGAAATGAAAGTTTTCAGAAAATTTACTTGACTTAATTTACCTAATTGACGTTCACTTAACATATTCTTATTAATAAAGACATAAACTTATTAATAAAGTCCTGTGCGGAATTTTTGCACATTCAACCTTTCCCTCCTTCCAGGCAGAATTTTATTCGGTGGTTGAAGTTAAATACTCAACGAAGTATATATGTTAAGGTCAATGTGGTAAATCGGTTACTATGCACAATGACCGGATTTTTATAAGGTCATTATGGATAATCACTGCTCTGATTATGCATTATAACCTATTACCCACATTGACCGTAACATATACACACCAAATAGAAAAGACAGTATACTGATGAGAACATATTTACAGTTTACAATACCTCTTTCTATACAATATTTGATGTTAGAATGCTATCATTTTGATTTTTTTGTTTTTAATTTTGGGTAATTGTTCTACTCAGTGACTCTTTAAAATGTTGCATAAAGTTGTTCATGAATAAAATTTTGAATTTAATAAGATTTTGATAGTCATTGCAAAGGCAAGTATCTGTGGGAACTACCTTCTGATCATTTGGGAAGTCATGTTTGGGTCGGATGGGGTGAGAGAGGTTAATTCGTGGTATGACAACAGTTTTTCCAGAGTCAATTAACCGAATAGTGACAGGATATCAATGGAGATGCATGATTCTTGCCCCTTTGAATAAACCCAGTTTAACATTTAAACGTCTGATCAGCATGACAGCAATTTTTTTCTGTAAAATTAAAATATACATTGGAAGGTGAAGAGGTTTAAATTGTTTAAGAATTCTAGACGATACAATTGACTGTCATTACCCCCCTTGTCCCATGTCCATACAACCGGTTTGGTGGCTGTACTGGCAACAGGCACGGGGGCATGGGGCGGCGTCCTGTCAGTACCCTCGTCGAATTGAACGGTTCCACAGCGGAAACTTTGCAATCACCTTCTACAGAGCTTTACTCAATGTTTTAATTTATTTTTGCGCAGTCTTTATTATTCGGATTAATTTGGATGCTGTGTTGATGAAGTCGTTGACATTGTT
The DNA here is from genome assembly GCA_013235015.1 of Araneus ventricosus. Lineage (NCBI taxonomy): Eukaryota > Metazoa > Arthropoda > Arachnida > Araneae > Araneidae > Araneus > Araneus ventricosus. The sequence goes on along the minus strand of BGPR01009925.1, from coordinate 15,675 downwards.
GGCATAATTTAATTGGGATTGTTCGAATTTTAAACAAGCAATGTGTTGTCACATAAAATGAGTCAGAAATCGGAGAAAAATCCTATAAGGCTTTGTATTAATTGAAAAAAAGGATATTGATAACAGCAATAATATATAGGACTAGCAGTACGCGTGCGGCGTTGCCTGTGGCATAATAACTTCAACAAAATAAAAAAAGCCCGAAGTTTTGAAAACGAAATCAAAATATATATATTATTGGTTTCGCCCTAGAATTTTAGTGAAAGTACACGCAAGAACTTGAACGAGGTGAATAACGTATTCTTTTAACTAAAGATATATGCACGACTAAAACAAATAAATCAAATGATTCTTGAATCAGTAATATGAAGTAATTAAGATTAGCCGACGCAATAAAATGATCGAGAGTATGACGTGACTTTCGCTTGATACCGCCAGCCAATCGGAAGGTTGAAATGCATTCTGGGAACTCAGAGTAACCTTGGGTCGGTCGAAAGCTTCGTCGATTCGGATATGCGAGAGAAAATGTTTTGAACTGATCAATAAAAAAATTCATAGAAATCGGAGAAAAAAGATATTTTAACCATTCTTGTTTTAAAACAGGGATAAATATTACGGTTTATACCTAAAAAATTGAAAATGATAGCGTTATTTGAGCGTCGGATGCAAGAAAATCAGAATTGAAAGTCAAAAATATAAAGGAAAAGTGACTATTATTTAAAAATTTCTCAAAATTCAGTAAATTATGTTGGTAATTCAAAACAAACTTCATTAGGACGAAAATTGTTTGTTCTATCCGATGGTGCATTGATTGTTCTTAAACGATCGTTAGAAAAGATACTACAGCCATAAACGTTCCAAAAATGACACAGAACAACACAAAACATTAAATAAAAATTTTTCCAGATTAAATTTTAAAATTCTGGCTTCGAGGTGCATTGAGTCACCATTACGACTACCTGTGTACCACATTTCATGGCTTTAAGTGCGATAGATTCGTCTGGGCATCGCACACACACGCAAATATTGCCTTTTATAAGTATAGATGATAAAAGAAACCCCATTAGAACTCAAATCAGCAACTGAAACTTTTGATTCAAAAATAATATATGTCGGAAATTTTAAATTATCTGTTATAAGCGATTTGTTCCTTAGTGTTTACATACAGATTGTTTTTTTTTATCATCATTAGATATGTCTCACGTGATTGGAGTCAATTCAAGTGACGTCACAGTCAAGTGAGAATGAAACTGCGCATGTCATTTAACCCTTTGAGGACAGCAGAAAGCTTAACACTACGAGTAGATGGCTCTGTTAGCACAAGATATTCTACGATATCTCCACGATGTTGCTACGATATTATAAATGTCTCACAAAATCGTAAAGGTATCGTATGAATAGTGCAGGGAATCTTGTGCTAATAGGAGGTACACTCGCTTGACAGCTGTTCTCAAAGGGCTAAGTGTTCGTTGTCTTACGTTGTGGTGTGGCTTAAAACTGCAAGCAGCAAATGATGGATGGACAATGAAGACAAAATTAAGTTGACGCGGAGTATTTTCCATGTATCGCCTACACAATATTTCACTCCATTATCTAACGGTTTTTATATAACTACAGTCCAATAAGATTAAGATGTATCCATTTTTATTGCTTCCAAACAAAATTCTGAAACTCGTTTTGTAATACATTAGATGCTTTACTGAGTAATTTATAATTTAGGATCAGTAAAAATCAAACATCAAAAAGATGCGGACCCAAAAAGCGTTATTTTATAACAGGCATCAAAAGAAAATTCCCATTTTGATTAAAAGAAAAAAATATTGAATTATTATAAAATGAAGTTTATTTGATGTATTTTTCGTTTCGCATTCATCATCCTACGGTTTGAGATAACGTATCAAAAATTAAATCAACTTATCAGAAATGATCTAAGCTCAGTTCTTCCCGTTTCTTTGATTCTTGGGAAATCTGTTTATTTAAAAAGCTTTTGAAATACTAATTAAATTTACGGATATAATTTTTTTTCGTAGATATCAGATGTGATTTCTTGCTAAGAAGTCGGTGCTTTCTCATTTCTAGGATATCTACAATATCAAGGAAATTCAATTGAGTACTTTGAGTCTACTTTTTTCTATTTTTTAAGGAATTTTGTTTGAAATAATAATGTTTTTTTTCGGAATTATAATAATCTTTTATTTCTTTCTTTCTTGAAATAATAAGGATTTTTTTCGAATCTTGACAATCTTTATTTCAGCATCTGATAATGTCAAAGAAATAAGAGTTAATTTTTTTTTCCAAAGGTATTCAAATTAAATTGCTGTTTCTCGTCATACTTTTTACTTCGAGCATCAAGCAATTTGCTTTTATTAAAAACTTTTCAATTCTTTATTTCAAAATGTGAAATCCAGTATTGATATTACCAGGGAAAATACAGTTACTCCAAGTAACTGCACCGAATGAAAATGACTGTAAATTTCTTGTAAACAACGACAGGAAGGAAATATTTGAACACAAAAAGTTTTGTTCGGTTACGTAATAATTTCCCTATGTGCTTTCCTTGGTCACACTGGCAACATTCGTACGCTAGACCAGAGGTTCCTAACCTGTGGTACACGTACCCTTGTGGGTATGTGAAGGACCAGTTGGAGGTACGCGAAATCAAATTTGGTAACGGCGGAAACAAGAAAACATAAGGAATTTTAAAAAGTTATAGAATTTTGCTCCCCCAAGTTAATACTTCCTTTAATACTTGAATACTTTAATAACTATACCACTGGAAAAGTTAATTATTAGAGACTGTAATTTTTAGAGAAACTTATAACTTAATTCGAAATTATTACTATTCAGATTTCATTTGTTTTGGCGTTGAACTAATACTATTGTAAAAGTGCAATAAAATGTAAAATAACGAATAAGTCCAGCAAATGTTATTAATTCGAGTCATTTGACTCTTAAGCTAACATAAGCCCTTAACGTTATTGATAAAAACTTCTTTGGTTGGTGAAGGGATAGGATATGACAGTTGGGGGTACGCGAAATTATAAGATTAACAAGGGGTACGCGAGGGAATAAAGGTTGGGAACCCCTGCTCTAGACCATTTCATTACCTCGTGAAGTATTCCCTATTCTCGCCGGGCCGCGATGGCCTAGTAGTAATGTCTCTGCTTCGAGGTCAGAGGGATCCATGCTCGAGACCAGATTCCACTGAAGGTCGCCATGTGTGTGGGCCCGCTGTATGTACGCCTATACCAAAAAAAATTGATTCGTGGATAGCCTGTAAAGATGTGTCATTCTTTCGATATGGAATCCACCTATTACTAAAAAAATGGGGAAAAGTAGTGGTCAATATTTTAAATGATCAATTTGTAGCCATTTTTTCACGATAAAGCAGAGTTTTTACCAAAAAATACTTTAAAATTAATTCACACACCTAAAAAGTACAAAAAAAAGTGGTTAGACATTTGGAAGCAACTATGAGAAATTCCATGTTGATTGTTTCTGGAAGTATTAATGGCTTGCTTAAATTCAGCTTTTGAGACTTTATATAGAGACAAGCTTGTATGCTCCTATAAAACTGTAAAATGAATAGTCACAGAATCAATATTAGTGAATCTTGATTGTCTAAAAAGATCAAATGTACCCTTTTCTTGCATTTCAAAATATGAAAATTTCTATGTTATGAAAGATTAAAAAATATTCTGTCATCCTCACCCTCAATATCGAACGCCATTTGTCTCAAAACTCGTTTAATAGGCGACGTAGCTAAAAATGAAAATTTGTTTATAGTCACTCTTTATCGTTAGCATAGGATAGTTACTATAACTTCAGGGTTATAATGAAGGCTAAGGAGAAATTCTATGAACTTGATTGCCCTTAGAAATAGTTCAACAGCTTTGTGTTATTAATGGATATTATCCCTCAGCCATCCTTATGTGGAAAATATTGTCCTTCATTCTGAAAAACTGCTTGGTTTTCTTGAAGAAATGAGTACAAACAGGCTCAGTTTATTAATTTGCATCGAAAATTTGTTTATGCTATCAGCCTGTATCTTTATATAGAAAATTACTAGACTTCTTAGAATAATGCATACTATTATCTCAGAATAATATAAGGATTTCATCATAACCCTTTTCATAATACTGGAAAGTTAATATGTTTCATGGATATAAAAATTCAATATCAAAATTTTTTTAATGAAGAATCCTTAAAGTTTTCATGAAGAATAAATGTCTACAAGACAGATTTTTCTCCGAAATTTATTTTATATGTAAATTTATAGAGTAATAGAAAGAACTAATGTATCCCTGTTTAAAATGCTGTGAATAAAAATTAGTGAACATAGAAACACCAAATCTCTGTGCAGAACTTGGAGAACAAATAACGAGAAAAAAATTAAGAAAAGAAGAAATGGCCATTTTTCACCATAAGACTCTTTAAGTTACATGCATGAATTAAATTACATCTGTGCGTTCAATACAACTTCCAGTATCTGTTGCATTCCTATACCATTTAATATTCGTAATTAATATACATCCAATCTGGACACACTTATGCAAGTAGGAAACAACTAACAATTTTTGGATTTTGGGCTCACTATGTTAAACTGTACCTAAGAACTGGTATTTTCATACGCAAAACTCAACTAAGTTCACAAATCGTACAAAAATCTACTTACAATTTAATAATTAATTTTGGAACAGAAGAGAATTTGTACTTTTTCTGCTACGTTTTACCTTCTGTTTCAGAATATGGGCATTAGAGTTGGATCCTAATTGCATAATTGCGTCCAGTGACAGATTTCCCATAGAACCAACCTAGGCCATGGCGTAGGGCGCAACAATCGAATGGCGCAAATATAAAAGAAATTGCAATCAAATATTTACAAATTTCAGTATTATTTCGAAAAGACCATACAAAATACTGTTCTTTAAGCCCATCCATATACATTAAATGAACTGGCGGCACATTTACCTATCTTCCATACACATTGCCTTTCTCTAGAGTTGCGGTAGATGAACAAGGGGTGGGCACAGAATTAAGTGCTTTGGCCTAGGGCGTAGAAATGCATAAATCCAGCCTTGATTGCGTCCAATTGTAATTGAATTATTATTCTTATTACGAATAATTATCTTTAAACTTTGTGTATTCGTATACTTTCCCTTTTCGTTCATTGTTGGAAAGCTTTGCATCATTATTTTCCCCATATTATAAGATTCGTTTCACCGAGATTTGGCGTCCTTGTAATCACTTATTTCTCCTTTCTAGTGCTCTGAACACGGTAACTCCGATTGGATGAAATCATTCCCACATGACAAACATAAACTGACCCTAACCAATTAAAATATCGAACCGACCGCAAATCGTGCAACTGCTGATCTTGACTTAAAAAATAACTTCTTTTATTAAATGAAACAATACAAGGTGTCTGAAATGTATCTTTACACTTTTAAAAAATAATTAAAGACAAACAAACAATGATATGCACTTACGGTTTCTTATGATCCGTAAAGAAAAATATCAGTTTTTTTGCAATGTTTTATTCCACGATTTCAATGTGCGCACCATTAGACACGCGCAACAAATCGAGTTTATACGAGATTTCTAACCATGTTCTATGAAGCAATGCAGAATCAACAATCTGGAATCTCCGCTGTAATTCGTCTTTTTAGTTCATTCAGTGTCACTAATTGGAGATTGGTAAACAATGTTTTCCATGTATCCCCATAAAAAGAAGCCCAAAGGTGTTATATCTGGAGAACTAGGTGATCACGGTATTGGACCTCCTCTTCCAATCCAACGCCTGCGAGATTTTTCATCTAAAACCTTTCTCACTAGAATTCGTTCAACGTCATCGAGGCTTCTGGTAGAGCGGCCAGATTTTGGTTTTGGCAATACCCTACCTGTCGTCATAAATCTTTCATGCCATTTATAAATTGTGGGCCTTGAAGTCCAAAATCCAGTGTGGCGGTGCCCCGTCCTGCTGGAAAATCATATTGGGTTACAAATCCTCTATTTGAGGAAATGCGAAAATTTCAAGCATATCAATGTAATTGTCAGAGCGGACAGTTACTCCGGAAAAGAAAAAAGGCCCTATAATTCGATCATGCAGTACGTTTACTTTAGGGCTGTTTGTTGCTTGCTCCAGTACGACATGAGGATTTCCTAATCCCCATATCCGAGTATTGTGTGAACGATGAAACGTTGCCTCATCTGAACTCATTAAATTTTCATTATCCTCCATTTTTTGTAAAATTTCTTCTACAAATGTTCGACGTCCAGTCTTATCATCAGGGTTTAACTCATGCAATAATTGAAGTTTATACGCATAGAACTGTAAGTTTTTATGCACTACATCATAGACAAAGGTGGAACGAAAAAAACGGGGTTTTTTTCAACTTGCAATAGTGCGCAAAAGTTGCCTTTTGATGCAAAAAAGACAAAAATAAAATTTGATGGACATTGGAACATGTCTTGAGGCGCCGCAAGTACGATAAAGTTTCATAAATTTGAAAAATTTTGCTCAATTTCAACTTCTTTCTCTAATTTCTCATTTGCAGTAAAAAAGCTGAAATTAAATATTTTGCACTTTTTATTAATAAAAAACGTTTTTAGGGTTTTTAAAAACTATTGTGAGTACATAAAAATATTAATTATTAGCCAAAAATGTGCAAGAAATCCGTTATGAATAAAAAGAGAATATGCTGTTTCTAATCTGGAATTATTTCTCTGTTATACATTTAATTGACGACAAACGCTTACAAGTACTTTATCCATCCTTGTAATTGCTGTTGTGTAGCAAAATGTATTTTGCGTTTTGTCAATCCACCGATAATCAATAAAGTTAACGGGGGAGAATTTTTAGTGCTGTGAGGTGATATTTGTTTGTGGAGCGAGTTCTTGCCAGCTCAATAAATTTAATATTTTTATTTTCTCACAGCCCATATTTTTTTTTCTTGTATTATCTATATAAAAAGATTAGTAAGAAATGTATATATTTTCCTTAGATGCGAGTGAAAAAGGGCATTTTAAAATATCTATGTAAGTATAGGTCGTTTTTGCTAAGTTTTATCGTTAAGGATAGAAATAGGGCTTTTATTCATGAAAGAACCTCTTCCCCTTGACGAATGTGATACAAAATCTGATACATGCTTACAATTTTGACGTAAATACCAAGTGTTTAATTATTAATAAAATTAATGTTAACAAAATGTTACTTTTGTTCGTTGTATTTTTTTTAAATTATCTTGTTTATATACAAATAGACATCTACATTTCCAAAAATGTTTCTTTTGGACTCAAGAAAATCTACAAAGGGAAAAATCCTAAAATCTACAAGTTGAATTTTTTGATGATTGCAGTACTTTCTCTATGTATTTATTAGATAGAGAAAAGAAAGACAGAAGAAATAGCAGTGAAGTATTTAGGGTAATTGGCCACTGAGTCTTAATATGACTTTTTCGCCCCTTGCGGTCATAGTGCCTTAGAAAATGTAAATGGCGCCCAGTGAAGATGAAATTTTTTTTGCTCCATCATATTGGGCAGTCAAAAGTGACAAAACCTTACTGACGTTTAGTCTCCATGACGCGTCATGGTTATAGTTGTAGACATCTATACCCCTGCCCTTAACCAAGTGTAGTAAAAGAAATATATTTGGTTGTATTAGAAAATATTCTGATGAATGGTAGATAAATTTGGTATTCGGATAAAGTTAAATTGAGCAATAAATTACTGCAGATGCAGCGGTCGCCACCGCTTTCGATTACTAAGGCACACAGTACTATTTCAACAGATGCTCTCCATGTTCTAAGTGGCTGTCCACCTCTTGACCTAAAGGTCAGAACTGATGTTATTACTTCGCGACACATTCAACTTATTAAAAATTCTCGTGAAATTGGTGACCTTCAGAATTTTGATTTTGAGATGGCCAGAGACCCATGGGAGGTGGTCAAAATTAGTTGGTCACTATTTGATGAGAGCCAAACCTTTGGAAACGTTATACATATACTGATGGCTCGAAAATCCAGAACAGAGTTGGGTGTGCCTTTGTTCACTTCCAAGAAAATGATGAGATTTTCTCATAACTATTTCGGCTGTCTGATGAGGCGACAGTCTTTATGGTTGAGGTTGTGGCAATTCGGCAGGCTGTTATTGGAAGATAACTGATGCAAGCGAAAGTAATTTCGGACCCCCGATCTGCTCTTATGTCCCTAGCTTCGGTGGAAGAGAGAAGAGTAATTATTAATGAAATCAAGGATAACATCAGGAAATATTTAGGGGACTTCCAGTTAATTTGGGTACGGGCTCATAGGGGATTCGAAGAAAACGAACGTGCCAATCAGTTGGCAAAGATGGCCTCGACAAAGGATCATGTGGATTTTTCTTTTTGTCCTTCTAGAATTCAAATTAAAAATGCCTCTTGGAGGGAAATTCTGGAGGCATGGCAACAACGTTGGTCATATAGTTCTAACGCTAGATGGACCTACTCACTGCTAAGAAAAATGGACTGTAATTGAATGTATGGTGATTTCTTTTTAAATCAAGTTTTTACGGGCCATGGTGTTATTCCTTGTCATAATGCTCTCTTGTTTGGCAAGGATCCCCAATGACCGTGTAGAAGAGCCGACGGTTCTATTTGTAATGTGCTCTTTGAGGGTCAGAAGTTGGCTCATTTGAGGCAGTCTTGGCCCAGAAATTGGCAAAGAAAAGAACTCAAGGACTTACTGAAAATTGAATTTTTTAAGCGGGTGTTTTCCGACATTGTTAAAGAATTGTTTAACGTTGCTTTTCCGCTTTTAATCTTCTTTCTGTTGTTTCTTTTCATCCTTTTGTAAATGGAAAACTGAATTGTTGAAAGTTTAATTGTTTGGGTGGGGTTGCCTCGTGCGACCTGTCGTTTAGACCGCACGACTTCGGCCAGGTCTGGAATAACCAGACCTGGCACCTATGAATACCCCTGCCCTTCGTTGCTATGTCGCTGAGAAACAGATGTCTAGCAAAATACCATTCGTACAACAACAATATTTAAAAGACTTGCTGAAAGTAGTATCTATGACCTGAATCCACAATCCACACCAAGTAGGGATGGAATGAATGGATTGGAAGCCACCTACTGTAGTGCTGATTTTGTTCCCCAAACAATTTCGGGCGACGATCTATTCTACTGAGTCTTTAGGTGTCTTGTCCATCAACTGCTTCTGTCACTGAGTGAATATTGCAACTATGCATAACAAGAAGACTGAACATTTTGACTCATTTTGACTCACTCTAAGAAAAATAAAAACAATTATAACTGTCCTTATTGAGTCGATAGTATAAGGGAAAAAACCATAAAGAACTAGACAAATAGCCCGTCATGGTATGACGGGTACAAATTGCCTCTTCATTCGAGAGATTTCCTGTCAAATCTGACGTGTTTAAATATATATATATGCCAGAGAAATGTTTAACATTGATTGAAAACAAATAAAATCAACATGTGTTTTATGACAGGAAATATATATTTTTTATTTACATATTTTTTTTATTCAAAAAAACCTCTTGGTCCAAAAAAATCTAGAAAATCTAGTAGATATAATCTAGATAGATACGAAACCTAGTTTCAAAACAAAGCTCTTCTCTGCTTGTCAAACGTTGCCAAAAAATATTATCAAATTATATCATCTTGATTGCAATAAGTAATGAGATACATCGTGGCGTCCAAATTATATCACGCGCATGATATACCACTGACGTAATTTACTGCTTTCTATTGAAAAACGGAAATTAATTTGAAATATATCATAATATAATTTAAAATTTCTCGGGAACTATTGATCATAGCGAGATAAATTTTATATCAATCGATAGAAAATTTTATTTCACTATCTTAAAGCTATTAAATTTGAACTTAGAACGACAATTACTCTTTTAAATTTAAAATTACTGAAATTTAGGTGCTCTAACAATAAAATAATGCTGTTTAACGTCTCGTAGTGCTATGGCTCTAGTTTTATTTTTGGTGACATCAGAGCGTTACCGAGAGATCTGGGCTATTATATTAGTAATAATAAAGATCGCATTTTTTGATTTGGCAAGAGCTCACATCTCTAGCAAATGTAATCTCACAGTACTAATCCTTCTCAGGTTGAAATATAATATTTCAAGATAAAAACGAAATATTATTATGAATACATAGTTTCACGTGCCATTATAATTCAAAATGCAAGCACTACACAAACAAATAGTAAAATAACGAACAATAAAGTTAACTTTTGTCGTTATATTTCATTGGCAAAACACAAAATACCTTTTGTTATAATGATGGTGAATCGGACGTTTTTTCTCCCCACACCCCCGTGAGAAATTAAATTTTAATTCATTTTAACTCCCTAAAGCGAAGAATTATAAAAAAGCAAAGGAATCCGGCAAAATCAGCTAATTTCGTAGTTAAATTCTTAAATTTGTTGTCTCCCAGATAGCAATTTTAGTTTGCAGCAAGCTTGCCACAAATTTGTCATGACAAGAGTGCAAGCTTGCAATAAGCTTGCAGCAAATTAACGAAAGCTCGGAAGTCACCATGAAACGAACTTGCAGCAAGCTTGCCACAAGCTTGCCGTGCAAACTTATTGCAAATTATAGCAAAAACAGAGCACGAAATACAACCCGGGATAGAACTCGCGACCTCCCGGTTCCGAAGCGCAGACGCTAACCATTGAGCCAGTTGAACTCTGAGAGAAGATAGATTTTGCTAATACATCGTTCGATTCGATTCGTATACGATTTATTTTTAACTATTTTCTGGATTTCATTAATTTTTTGAGTTGAGAATATGATTTGAAGTCAAAGAGAGAGCGATTTTCGCTAATAACTACGTTTTGCTAGTAAAATAAATTATGAAATTAGAGTTCAAAAGTAATTACTTTAAAATGGGACAAAATGTCTAGTTATTATTGTTCAACAAACACTGACTGTTTTTTAGATTTAATTTTGTTTATAAACGTTAAAATGTCAACATTAAGAAAAAGGCGATATATTTTTCTTTAAAGTGAGAGTGATATATTTAGTAAAAAGATGGAAAATGTTTCAAAAAGTTTTTTTATAAAAAAGTTATTTTTTTCACAAATTATCATTGATTTATTGAATTAATAAAAAAGAATTACGGTCTAGGAGATGCTATTAAAAATCAGATGTTTTTAAAACAGAGACAAAGATAATTATCTCTTTATTGTGCTATCTTTGCAGGAAGCTTGTTTTGCAAAATTGCAGCAAGTTTGATTTGCAAAGGAGGTGGCGCTATTTGTCACATCGAACTTGCTACAAGTTCGATTCAAGTTTGACGAGTCAAATTTTGCCATGACAAGTCAAAACAAACTTGCTGCAAACTTACGTGCTATCTGGGCTACCTTCTATACTCCCGGACACTTTTAGTTGTCTACCTTCTATACTCCCAGATACTTTTAGTTGTCTATAATTTTTTATCCCCTCCCCCACACGCTTATATCTTCCAATAGCTGCTACTGATGCTAATAACAAGGATACCTAAAGTACTCGTAAGCGTTTTTTTATCAGTTAAAAGTATAACAGAGCAATAATTCCCAGGTTAGAAAACAGCATGCTTTCTTTTTCCATAGCCGATTTCTTGCACATTTTTGGCTAATAATCAATATTTTTATACACACACAATAGGTTTTTAAGACCCTAAAAACGTTTTTCCTATTAATAAAAAATAAGAAATATTTAATTTGAGCTTTTCTACTGCAAATGAGAAATTAGAGAAACAGGTTGAAATTGAGCAACATTTTTCAAATTTATGAAACTTGATCGGACTTTCGGCACTTCAATAGATGTTCTGATTACCATCAAATTTTATTCTCGTCTTTTTGGCATCAAAAGGCCACTTTTGCGCACTATTACAAGTTGAAAAAAGAAAAAAAAAGTTTTTTTCGTTCCAACCTAATGCACAGTTGATCTCGATATTTGTAAATGCTGGGCCACTCTGCGAATCAATTTACGAGGACTACGAAAAGTTTCTTGAATTCGTTTAACGTCATCGAAGTTTCTGCTAGGGTGCCAGATTTTGACAATACGCTGCCTGCCATAATAAATCTTTCATGCCATTCATAAATTATGGGTCTTGAAGGTGGACTTCGATTGTAGGTAGCCCGAAATTTACTCTGTACCTCTGTGTTGCAGATTTAAATTCGATAAACCACGCTACAACTTGCGCTTGTTCTTGCGGTGAAATCATTTTGAAACGAAAATGTTGTAGAACATTGGCGTAGCGCCATCTAGTTTACATTACATTTAAAAAAATCTTTGATATTTACTTTATGGATCATGAAAAACCGTATATGCATATCATTGTTTGTTTATTCTTAATTATTTTTTGAAAGTGTAAAGATACATTTCTGACACCCTATATGTTTATTAGTTGCTTTATATTCTCTTACAATCTTTTCTCGCACATCGGAAAAATGAATAAATTTACAGGGTTTTTTATTTAGTTTTTGAACGTTGTTTAATTTATTTAAGCTCGTTTTCAATTCATCTTTTCCTATTTTCGAAGGTTAAATCGGTCTATTAGTTTGCGGTTCTTTATATTTCGAGGCTTGATGTTTAGGGAACATTTAAAAAAAACTCGTCCTAGTAGTGTCATGTCCTTTTCATAAACTAACCTTCTTCTAGTATATTTGTTCAATTGTTTACCGCATAAAATTCTGAAAAGATTTACCTAGGTAGAGAGAGAAGATTGATATTTGTTTCTATACTTTGATATCTGCGTCCTGCGCAGTTGAAATGAATTAAATGAATTACATAATTCCCCAAAAAATTTAACTGGCAAGGTGTATTTGATATACATCACGTGACTATTAATTAATCCTTTAAAGAGATAATTTTTTCCAGCAGTGATATATTAACATGTTTTTGAGATTAGATTTATATAAGAAAATAAATTTATTTAACTTATTGGATAAAATTAATAAGTTAAATAAATTTAACTTATTATTTTAATTGATTCGATTAAAAGATAATTAATTAACAAATCAGATCAGGATACTTTGTTATGGTTTCAGATAAGATACTGAAACATAAAAATTTTTTGTTTCATCAAAAAATTTACCGAGAACTCGCGGCAATCTCCTATTCAGCGTTAGGTGTTGATGCATTATTACCTCAAACTAATAGTAATTAAATTGACAGTTAATTTGATTATTAAAACCACATTATGTAGTCAAAGTGTTTACTTTTATGGTCTCTACAGTTATTAAGAGTTAGCTACTCTAATTAGAGGTGATAAATTATCTTTCCATGGACATTTAAAAATTGATGAATTTGGAGGTGAGTATACTTTCCAGAGCCTTAGAAAGGGAAACTTCATTAATGCTTTTTTTCTAATTCACTAATAAGGTTATTTTACTGGTAGATAAAAATAAAATCTATCTGAATTCACTGGAGAAATATAAGCTCAGATAAAAACACTCCTTTATGTTGTTTTTCCGTTTCATGAGATTATGTTTGTTCCAAACGAATAATTGAATTCTTCTCGTTAGGTAAGTTCATTTAGTTACTTTGTTTTTATTTCCTGACCTTTAAGTATCCAATGCGATTACGAATGTTTTTCTCGTAAAAGTAATTAGAAGAAACTATAACTAATGACGAAACAAGAAACAGAGATATCACGCTCTTTAGCTGGTCAAATTCTTTGAAAATAGATTGATTTCTTACGGTGTTCGAGTTGTGCATTTCTTTGCTCACAGCTAAAAGAAAAATCTAGAATTTTATGCATTTATGTTAATAGAATGTTTTAAAGTTTAATGCGTTTTTATCATGAAATACATTCTATAGAACTTTGCTAATCATTTGAAGAGAATATGAAAAATGTGAAATAAAATTTTTAGAAGGATGTCAATTCATACTCACGTATTGTTAGCCAAGTCGGCCTCCCCAATTTAATTTAGGAATCCATCTAGCTCTTTGCGTTTTGGAGTAATCAAGTGTACATGTTCATGGGCAGACTCGCAGACAGTCTAACTTTTTACATATTTAGTCTAAAATTAAACATAGGTCTACAATTTTTTATGCCAAGATCATATACTAAATATCTCCTAGATAGCTCGAGGCGTTTTTCAGTTACATATACAGGGTGTCCCACAAATATTGGAAACAACTTTAAGGGGATGTCAGACATACGATAAGCATCCAAAATCGCATATAAACATGGGTGCGCAAACGCCATCTGGAGGCAGCAGGTAGCATTTAAAATAAAACAGGTCTGTCCAAAACGCCGATATCTTTCTTAATCCTAACGGTATTGAACTGGAATTTTATATAAGATGCCCTATATATCTGACTCTGAAGTTGTGAAATAAAAAAATTAAGCTACTTTTCGCGCATGCGCAGTAAAAAATTATTTACTACAAATGTTCATATCCTCTTTAATATTCAAAGTATTTAGTTTAAAATTTAATACAATGCTTCTCTGCCATATTGCCACGTATTCTGTAAGTTGCATACAATTTAGTTAAAAACTGTAAATTATAAGCAAAAAACATTAGGAAAAATTTGGGACATTTTAAAGAAACCTTTATCTCTTTCCGAATATTCCTACTCTTTTTACGAAAATGCATGTAAATATTGCGCACATCACACAAAAGGATTGATGAAAGTTGCAAACCATTTTCACCTTTCTGTGAAGCGTGGTGAACCAAAATCCCTTTTTGAATTCATCAATTTCTGGTCGGTTCCCTAAATGCCCTCGTGACAGAATCTTCAATGTAAATTGTGAGTTAAAAATCTATCTTTATACGGTCGAACTTCGAGGAAAATTCATCATCTTTTCGGGAAATATTCGAAAAAATGTGCATTATCAGCTTTGTGAAGCAGCTAGACGCATTCGCTTGTCCCTGACCAAACTTTAAGGTTAGGTGAGGCGTACAGAATCAAATTTCGAATTTTTTCGAATATGTCCTGAAAGACTGTAGGAATTTTCCTCGAATTTCGACCATATAAAGATAGGTATTAACTCACAATTTAGATTGAAGATTCGGTTGCGAGGGCATTTAGAGGACCGATGAGAAATTGATGAAGTTGAAAAGGGATTTTGGCTCACCCTGCTCTGCTTCACAGAAAGCCTATAATGGTTTGCAACTTTCATCAATTCTTTTGTGTAATGTGCTCAATATTTACACGAATTTTCGTAAAAATAACACGAATATTCAGGAAAATATAAAGATTTTAAAAATCCCAACTTTTTCCGAATGTTTTTTGCTTATAACTTGTAGAGTTTTCCAAAAAATTTTTTTGAACTCACAGAATACGTAACGATATATTAGAGAAGCATTGCATTAAAATTTGAACTAAATACTTTGAATATTAGAGAAGATATAAGCATTGGTAGTAAATAATTTTTTACTGCGCATGCGCGAAAGGCATGTCTCTTTTTTTTCGCAATTTCAGAGCCAGATATATGGAGACAACTATAATATAAAATTTCCAGTTCAATACAGTAAGATATCGACATTTGTGACAGTGCTGTTTTATTTAAGTATATCTTCTCCGAGATGGCGTTTGTACACCAAATAACTCCTGTGTCATTTTGGATTGCATGTCGTACCTGACCTCCTTAAAGTTGCATATTTATGGAACACCCTATATATCTTACCACACACATGTATATGTATATGTATAATAATATCT